>JANQBS010000355.1:0-34385 GCA_033085395.1 Xanthoparmelia taractica | reverse complement strand
CCCACCCACCCCCCCCCCCCCCCCCCCCCCCCCCGGGAATTCTACTGCAATATCCTCGATGGATTGAAGATGAAATCAAGCCATCTATTCCAGTGACGGGGAAGCCGCGAGTGTGATTTCGTCTGGCCGCCAATTGGAGCCCGTTAGTACCTCAGCATTTCGTTGGCATCTTTCCATTCTAGACAAGCCTATACACGGAGAAAGCAGTATGAAGATCGACGTTCTTGATGGTACGTAAGGTATGTACGAGTATAGAGATAAACGACACCGCCTACCTCTCAGCGAACTCAATGATTCACCCAGGCTTCTTGCAGACCTACCAAATGACACGGCTACAATTCAGGATCCCCACTTATACCGCTCCGCTCACACTGCCCGCTTGCTCACCCGCTGTCTTGACTTACCGAATGTATGATATCAGTGGCCACCATTACTCTGGAGCTCTAGTTGCCTTTAAGATACGTGGGGAGGAAGATTGGACCAGGTACAGGCAACATGCCTCGTCGTTGAGGCTTTATGTCTTTCCGTCGTTGAAGAAGCAGTTGTTTTGCTCCGTGCCGCCGAAGCCATCTGACGGTGTTTTACTCATTGCACATGGTTTTAGCGACTCAGCCGAGGGTTTGTGCCATCGAGTGTTGGAATTCAGCCAATAGGAGGCCGTTTACGCCGCAAGCTGACTAAGCGTCTTAGCGTAGTCTTGGCGTTTCTCCATCCCCTAGCTAGATAGTCCGTCTCTCCTATTCAATTAAGCAATCAATTCATACTTCATGAGACCACTCAATCCTCCAATCCAATAGATTATGAGCCCGGAATTCCACACCTGTGGTCTCATTATCATCAACTGAGGAACAGACACTCAATTAATGACTGACTGCGTGTGGGGAACAGACACCTGAATACCCCTGAACACCTAGTCTTTTATGGGAGTTAAACGAGGATTCCCACAACATCTGGCCTCAATATAACTACAACACAGCCGTTCAACATGCAGGCGAACGCGTTAACACAGATCTGGAACTTTCCCAAGCTCAAAGGACAGAAAAACTATCAATCATAATCCAAGAAGATAAGAAGTGCTCTCAAATACTGCGGTCTGTGAGAGATAGTTGATCAAGGGATTAAAGTCTTCCCCAAGGATCTACCTGATAACCCAGCACCTATAAATGTATAAGCGTTAGTCTATTAAGCAGCCGTTCAAATATGAAAGAATCAGAATAATCAAGCTTCGAAGCTTATCTACTTAATGTGTGATAAGAAATTAATAGAAGCAATTGAGGATGATAATATGGCTATAAATCGATGGATCAAGCTGCAGACGGACTACTCGAACTCTGGCTTCGTCCTACGATTCATAAAATTGCAAGAGCTATGAACTATATCCCTTTCTACAAGTGGGAACTCAATCGAGACCTACATCGCCAATATTCGAACGAAATCTAAGGATCTCAAGCGAATGGAAGCGTCAATCGAGGACTGGATCCTAATGGCCTTGTTACTAAACAATTTGAACTTGAAATACAAGGACTTCGTACATCGCTTGGTCACTCAACTCGATAATATGCCCGACTTTGATAAGATAGTCACGCTTCTTCACGAAGAAGATCGACTGCTCAAACGAGATATCAAGAAGCAGGCTATGGCCGCTTCTATAAAGAGATTCAAGGAACAAGAGAATAAGAACTCTAGATTCAACAATGACTCAGGCCGTGGGGGGAGAACCTTCGGACGTGGCCGAGGAAACAATAACAGCAACATTAATGATCGAGCGTCGAAGAACCTTAATAGCAGTAACTATAAAGGGGATGATGACGCTTCGAAGTGCTTAAAGTGCATCTCATTAATCAATGGGAAGAAGAAGAGACACTGGCCACTTAACTGCTAGACTCTACACTTAGAAAAGATGTCTGAAAGCCAAAAGAATAAGTTTAAGGCGAATGTGACTAATAGCGAGAGACCTAACGATTTTGTGAACAATAACAACAACACTCCTTATATTTCGGCCATGGCTTACTTGATTATATATAAAGCAGATATTGAAGAAGACGATAAGTACTGGGGTCTGGAGACCGCTATTTCTACACTCAAATGTGATGAGGGAGCGGCACTCAAAGAGTTAGTATACTGCGTTCTCGATTAGGATCTAATTTTAATTTCTTCTCAGCAGAAGAAAGCGAAGACTGAGTCAATAACTCAACTCAATTCTAACGCGAATTTAACTAACGATGCTAGTCAGAAGATCTTTGAATCTCCACCTCTTTCTTCAAACTTCGAGGAAGAAATCTTTAAAGATCAAATTATTGATAAGGCTTCAATCCAAATCCTAGTCTATGCGGCCAGGACTACTTCGCCCAGTATAATATACGATTGAATAATCGATTCGAGCTATATCAATTACATGTATTTTAATAAGGACGAGTTCACTGAGTATCAGCCGTATCGAGCGGGGATCTCAATCGCTGATGAAATCATCGTATAAATATAGGGTCGCGATACAGTTGAGATGAAATAGCTAGTATCGGATGGAACTAGCAACGTAGTGAGCGTTAGTGATGTACTACATGTGTCAGCACTCACATACGGGCTATTCTCAATCAGTCAAGCAACTCAAAAAGAATTCGCGATCTCGTTCAAAGGGGACGATTATTATATCTTTCGGGATATCAAGCTCATTGAGAGTGCTCCTAAGATCAATAACACCTATATTCTCGGAGTTACTCAGTCAACGACTAGAATCGCAACGCTTATTCAGTAAAATATAAGAGCTCTAACGACTAGCCTAATTAACGAGAAAGTAGTGAAGCTCTAACATCGACGAATAGGCCATCTTAATGAAGCGGATCTCAAGCGGCTTGTCGATATAAGCAAAGGAATCACACTGACTCAGAAGCCCCATATGAGGGCTATTTGCGAGGCCTGCATCAAGGCCAAATCATCTAGGAAAGTCTCAAAGAGAGTGCAACACGAAGTACTCGAGAAACTAGGTAAAATCCATATGAATTTGAGTGAATCGTTCAATGTACCGTTCATCAACGGAGCGAAATACTACATGCTTCTCACTGACCAGGCGACTCTTCGCATCTAATACTTCACATATCAGCGAAAGAACGAGACGTTTAAGCTTTTCCGTTAGTGAATAATTAAGATTAAGACCCAGTCTAACTGTAAGATCAAGATCGTTCGTTTTGATAATAATATCGAGTTCATCAATAATGAATTCAAACAACATTTCAAGGACTCCGAAATTATTTGTGAGCCTACTGTGGCCTACACACCAAAGCAAAATGGCCTTAGCGAGGTCCAGAATCGAATTATTATAAACGGAGTCAGAGCGATGCTGTTTGACTTCAAGCTAACACGCTATCTATGGTCAGAACTTCTATATATCAAGGTCTATCAAAAGAATAGAAGTCTCACATCACGTCTCAAAGGCGTCACACCTCACGAGGCTTGGATCGGCGAAAAATCGTTTCTTGGCCACATGCGAATTATTGGTTGCGTGGTCTGGGTTCACATCTTAAAGGAGAATCGAAAGAAGCTCGATAAGCGTAGCAAGAGATGCTACTTGATTGGCTATGAAGGAACCAATATCTTTCGAGTATGGAATCCAGCCACTCGTAGGGTCGAGCGAGCGTCCCATGTGGATTTTAATGAGTCACGAATAATAATCTCCGCCGTATCAGACACCGGCTATTGGATGGCCGAGGCCACCGGCGATGACGTCGTATCAGACGTATTCGATGCAGGGGAGAATCAGACTAAGCACCTATATACGAATAACACTCACTCCAGTATCTTAAATATCGAGCATATTCGAAATATTCTAACAAAAGAATTAAGCACGGGGAACACGGAAGATATGAGAATATTCGATGAAGAAGATATTCAAGAGATACTTTTATCTGGCCCAGAAATACACCCAGATCCAAGTATCGATAAGACGTACACTTCGCGACCTAAGCGAGACATTAAGTCTTCTTAGAAGGCTTCTCTGAATAAGAAGTGAAGCGACACCAAGATGTGGGCTCAGAGGGCCATTGCTCACATCAAATGTGATAAGACTCTGGAAGCTGAACGCCTATACTATAGGCTAGCTACCCTGAGTTATGAGAATTCAAATCATTATAATTTCGAGCCGGATTTCGACCTCGTAGCTACTATTCAAAAGATAGCTGAAATGAGAAGTTATTAAGCGACTGAGGAAGTAGACGACTACAAACCCCTGACTTACAAGCAAGCCATGAGTGGCCCGTACGCTAAATAGTGAAAGGAAGCGATGAATCGATAGATGGAGTCATTTGCTATCATGGGCACCTGGGAATTAGTCCCTAGATCAAAGAACATGTTAGTATTAACTAATAGATGGGTCTATAAGATCAAGAAGAAGCCAAATGGATCTATTCTCTACAAAGCCCGCTGAGTAGTGCGGGGATTCGAGCAGATCTATGGGATCAACTACGACCAAACCTTCGCTTCAGTCGTCAAGTCCATGTTATTCAAAGTACTATTCGCAATAATGGCGCATTACGACCTGGACTGTGAGCAAATGAACGTTATTACTGCGTTCCTGAACGCTCTATTGAAGGAGCTTATTTATATTAAGTACTCAACGAGATATAAGGTGGAAAACATGGTATATCGACTGCTCAGAGCACTATATGGTCTAAAGCAGTTATCCCGCGAATGATATCACACCCTTCGCGACTTTCTTATCTCAAAGGAATTTAAATGCATCGAATTAGATCACTCACTCTTCGTCAATGAGACTACGCGTCTCATAGTAAGTGTGTATGTTAATAATATTCAAATATATGGTCCCAAGGGATTCAAACACATAGCGGAGTTGAAACAGAAACTCCGCAAGCGATTTGCGATGACCGATCTCGGTTTATGCTTATATTATTTAGATATGGAAATGCAGAGAGATCGAATTAGGAGGATCGTACGTGTTACACAAACAACGTACTTGAAGAAGGTCCTAGCTAGGTTCAACATGAGTAACTACGCAACTGCACCCATATCGATGGTGCTGGGCACTCAACTTCAGGAAGAACTAATGAACAAAGCCAGTCCCGAGGTTATTTAGGAATATCAGTCTATGGTGAGATTTATTATGTATCTCATAATTCAAATTAGATTAGATATCTGCTACGCAGTGACGATGCTATCTCGGTACAACCACAACTCGAATTCCAAGCATATCGCGGCGGTTAAGCGAGTACTTCGCTATCTTAAAGGGACGCTAGACTATGAAATAACATACGAAATAGCCAATGGTCTGGTGGGATACACAGACGCAGACTGGGCCTCCGATCAGGAGACCCGTCGATCTCTAGGAGCATACATCTTTCTACTATACGGAGGTCCTGTTAGCTGGACCTTCAAGCGTCAGTAATCCATTGCTCTATCCTTATGCGAGGCCGAGTATATAATCCAGACACAGGCCGCTAAGGAAGCTATATGGCTTACACGCTTACTGTTAGAGTTAGATAACGGATTGAGTCTCTCTGATAAGCCAGTTCTCATCAAGACTGACAATTAGGGGGCTATAGCACTCACGAAGGACCCTCGCTTTCACTCACGCATCAAGCATATAGATATCCAGTGATATTTTGTGCGTGACCAGGTTGAGATTGAAGCCGTTTAATTTGAATGAGTAGCAATCAATTAGATGGTCGCTGACGGCCTAATCAAGGCCTTAAGCAACGAGAAATTCGTGGCCTTTGTACGTCAAATAGGACTACAATGGGCCGATTGAACAGTCTCAATGAGAACTGTGTAGGAGTGTTGGACTAATAGCGAAAATAGCCCTCATTTGGACTGTGTGGGAGTGTTGGAATTCAGCCAATAGGAGGCCGTTTACGCCGCAAGCTGACTAAGCGTCTTAGCGTAGTCTTGGCGTTTCTCCATCCCCTAGCTAGATAGTCCGTCTCTCCTATTCAATTAAGCAATCAATTCATGCTTCATGAGACCACTCAATCCTCCAATCCAATATCGAGTGTGGGAGCGGCATTGCGAATTGCAGAACTGGAAAACGAGCCCGAATGACTAGATGAATGGGGGCATGAAAAGGCGAGACCCTTCTGGGCTATGCAGCATTGCTAGCTATCGGTGTAATAAGTCGCACACCAGAGCTGACCAGGAGCTGCCGTGGGCTGTATGCGCAGACATTTGGGAGGTTAGCGGAGCTGGTGGTCATGTAGCTCGAATGGTCGTCGCCCGAACGGTATATGAGGGTTGACGAGGTGTGGACGGTTGATAAAAGGTGGTGGCGAGGAAAGCGGAAAGGTTTAGCCATTGCAAAGATCTTTAATGGGAAGGAGATGAGGGGAAAGGAAAGATATTATTGAAAAGTGGGTTTGAAATGCGACCAGATACGTTTTGACGACAGGAAATAATGCTGGAGGCCACGAGTCTGATGTATGCTCGATAGCTCGGCAGTGGATGCCCCTACTATACTCGGGACCCGTACGATAGTCATTGAAGTAGGTGTTCGTTGGATTTCACACGAGTTGCGAGAGACGCAGCTAATGTAGAGCCAGGTGTTGACTCACCCGTCTTTTGCGGCTTTTCACTGCTGTGCTTATACTCAAAGTCATCTCACAGCGATAGCAGTGCACATATCGACATGAGATAAGGAACACGGTTGACAGCGCCCTACGTTTGATCGTATTTTGCAGTCCACTTCATCCTCCCAGTTGTGAAAGGCATCGGTCTTCCACAGCTCGATCCGGTGAGCCAATCCTGTGACGTTATTCATCGTTACAAGATTTTCTGCCTGAAGGTCGACACTACAACTTGATGTAAGTTGGGCATTGAAGTTGTACTGAAAATTCGGCGTCTTGGTGCGACCTTGTTTCCAGTGGGCTGTGAGTTTATCCATAGCTGCCTCAGCAGCACCGTACTTTGAGAATAAGCCGACGAAGGCTAGTCTGCTGAACGAAGTAGGTATGGGGAGAAGTGGTATAAGCATCAAACAGAGCAGTGATCCCCAAGCTTCTCTTCGGAGAACTGAAGAGTAGATTATCTGATACTTGAAGAAAGCAGGCATACGGAGATTCAATCTCTCCGTACGTTAGTTGATACCCATACTCAGCCTCGATGTCGTGAAAGCAGGTCCACCTTGGTTGGCGAAGACAGGCCTGCTAGCAACATTTGAGCCAACACAGACTTCTTCGCCGGGCAGGTCACAAGAATGATCAATCAACGTTTAGACTAATACGAATAATGAATAATGGGACAAGATGACTTGGGTTCCCCAATGGAATCTTGTCTACGGACGGACTACTTATCTGCGTGTAACCAACATGGTGTTGGTTAGAGAGTAGCCCTGATAAAGCACCTTACCCTACGAAGCTGTGAGTACTTGGTCTTTTTGGAAAGCAGGGCAGCATTCCATCTATTGGCAGCGAAGTCATATGTATATATTCTCTCAATCGGTGGAATAGAAATACACGAGCAGGGGTCTGCAGGCGGCTTGTCTGGTATCCAAAAGCAAGGCGCTGTGCTTTCTAGCTTTCTGCACTGGTATGATACGTACGATACCTTGGTTGACCTTTCGTTTTTCCTCATCTTTTTGCAGCACTCGTTTTGGCTAGGATGTTCTTTGAGCATGACAGCAGCACTGCTCTTGAGCTTCTCGTGGGCTCTCGCCGTTCAAATTTCGATAAGGAAGCACATTTGTGTAACTAATGTTGAACGTATGGTAAAGGTTCACCTCAAGATGGAGCAATATCATTTCACAGAATCACCATTGCCACAGTGTCAAAAACTTGTTATACGAAGAGATGCAAGACCAATGTTCCTCGAGGGTTGAAAGTGCAATACACTCGCTATAGCCCCCTTCTCGCTGACTTGATCTATCATCACGCGTGAGAAGAGCAGCGGCAGCATATATCTACCATCCGGAACATCCCCGTGCATACTTATAGCACGCAAGCGTCGTCTCTGCCAGGATATATCCAGGCGCGCTGCCTTTTACACCGCAAAATAGTGGTATCTCTTCCTGCCTCTGTGCTGCCTGCGTCCTGGGCTCTCCGTTGTCTTTCTTCCTTTTTTAGATTGTTCAGGGAATTCCACGCAGCAAAAATGGTCCGCAGTGCGAGTACAGGCTTTGCAACTTGCTGCTCGCTACCTCGATTTTGCTGTTCGCAAGTACCATACGGGCTTTCCGAATATCCTACACCACGCTCGATGCTTGGCAAACGCTGTTCTCCTATAATCTACGCCTCCATCAGCACCTCCCACAGCCTGCCCCCTTCCCGATAGCCATGTCCAATAACATTGACCAACCAAACCTCCTTCCCCGTCCTCCTCAAGAAGTCTCTACTTTCCCTCGCCTTCTCCACCCTACCCCTCCTCGCCGCCTCCCCAACGCACCTCGCCCATTCTCCCCAAATCCCAAATGCCTCCTCTACCCACGCCCTGAAGCTGATCTCCTCCACCATCGTCGCAGTCGCAATCTCCTTGCCCGCAAAGCTGCCCCACGTTACCGCGTGCACCGCGTCCCTGCTCTCGCTGCTTTCGAAGGCCCCCGCAGCGTTACCGGCGTAGTAGCTTATCTCGCCCTCTTTGTGGAGTAGATCAAGGTGTGGTTGGAGTATGGCGGTGAAGGTGGAAGCCGGGACGAAGAATTCGACGAAGGCCTTTTGGAAGACAAAGCCGCCGGGTGGTCCCCAGCCGCAGATGGAATGGGTGGACGGCAGGCCATCCACGGCGGGCTGGGAGGCAATGGTCCAATAGCCCTTCCTCCGCGTTAATTGGGTGAGCTCGGACATGATCAGAGCAGTCTCAGGTGAGAGAGTCGCGGATTCGGACCAGGGAAGCTGTTCTGGATTTCGGCCTGCGAGGTGGGATGTGAAGAGATGCGTGATTCCCTCGGGAGTGGTCGGTGTGTCCCAGAGGGACAGAGCTTGGGCTGGAGAAACTGTCAAAGACGTTGGGGAGTATGTCAATGGTGGATTGAAGGCGGGAGAGCGCGCATCACCGAAGCGCCCGTTAGGGTAATCATCCCACGTAGCTTCACGGGATGAGGGGTTACTGTTTGGTGGTATCGGTCTGGCTGGAGAGGAGGAGCTGTGGGAGTTGGCTGTCAGCTGCGCAGCTGCGGAGGACGAAGTAGAAGAGAGGCCGCGGTGGTGGGCGTTATCGCCGTTGACGAGAATGGTTTCGTCGTCGATGGCAGATGTGTGATCATGGTCAGGGTCTGGTGGTATAAGATCGCAGCGCTCAAGTAGCGAGCTGACGGCTTTCTCTAGGTTCAGAGTGTAAAAATGGAATCCCCTCGGCCCTTTAGACTCCACGTCTCGGATGCTTTCCACGATACCGTAGATAGCTTCTACTCCTACTTGCTTCACTGCCTCGTCATCCCCTTTGACGCCCTGTAGCTTGTGAAGCAAGTCCGGTGGTACCTTCGCATGAGCAAGCTTCGTCGTCCTCAACAAGATATCATAGCTTTGCAACGGCATCAACCCTGGGATGATTGGTATTTGGGCAAATACGCCTGATTCATGCTCCCTCAGCATTCTCTCGTACTTCGAGTATGCTTGAACATCGTAGAACAACTGTGTCATGATAAAGTCTGCTCCTGCTTTCGTTTTGTCAATTAGATATGGCAAATCGTGTAATGGGCTCTGATCCGTAGGATGCGACTGATCCGCATGGCCTTCCGGATACCCTGCAACCCCTATACAAAAGTAGTCTCCATGGACACGCCGGATATACCGAACCAGGTCGATTGCCCATGTAAAGTCTTCATTACTATCATCTGCATCCTCGCCATCCTCCGTCTCATCCTCAAGCCGATACTCTTCCTCCCGAGGCGGATCTCCTCTCAACGCGAGGATATTCCGTACGCCAAGCGCTTTTGCCTCTTCCAGTGCTTCATCTACCACTTTGCGTTTCATATTCGTGCAAGTAAGATGTAGGCATGTTGTAAGGCCTAGCTGACGTTGACATATCTCTGCGAGCTCGAGGGATCTGGAGGAGGTACAGCCGCCGGCACCCCATGTGACTGTGACGAACAGAGGTCGTAAGGCATTGGACATGCGCTCCAGACGGGTTTGCAGGTTGGAGAAACCCTGCTCTAGCTTAGAAAGACGCCGGAAGAAGCAGACGGTAGAGTAGTACTATTTGGGTCTTTGGAGGGAAGAACTCAAGGGAAAAGTAGTTGGCATCATTTGATAGAGCAGCAATCTTGTCCGTAATCTTTTCCATATCGGCGACGCGAAAGATCAAGGTCTTTCCTTTGTGAGGTCGGTAGAGCACAACATCGGCTGGCAGTTCATGATTTGGGGGGTAGACTCAAATGTCGCGATGCCTAAAAAGGAGCACCTCGAGTAAGAAGACCTAATGTAGATTAATGTAAGTGTTCGGTGTTACTGTCAACAGCGCGGTTCGCGGCGGGACGTTCAGTTGGCTTCGCTGTATGCGGGCAACTTTGAGCTACAGTACGGAGAGGCAAACCCTCTCAGCGCATCCTACCCGCTGATAGCCTACAGTAATCTTGAATTTTCAATCTTTTGCAACAACTCAGGTAAGAGAATTGTAAATCCTTATTGCGGATATAAAACTGCTTCTTGCTTGAACTCGTTGATTACCGATAGACAGTCACGCCAAACCGGTAGACAAATATATCTCCAACAATGCTATCGTCGCTTCGTGTCATGTACGAACACCTATATATGTATCTTCGTAGATGAAGGGTCATTTGCCCTGGTTCCTACGGCCATTCAAATGGCCTCCCACTCTCCAAATACGCACCACCTAGCACTTCGATCGGCCAGCACCAGTCCTCGCCACGTTCCCCTCTCCCCAATCTTGATGATCGTCTCCCATACGCCTCCATCTGCCGCCTCATCAATGCTGACGCTGTTCTCGCTTTTCTTCATGAGTCTAAGAATCTTCCCACTCGGTGCTTGTATCGCGAGTTTCGCGGGTTTCTGCTGCTGGCTGCTGTTGCTGGTATTGGAGCCAGCTTGGGAGAAGTAGTCGTTCGCCGATGTTGTCGTCGAGATCATACTCATGGCTGATGAAGGACGAGCAAAGGGGTTCGGAGAAGCAGGTCGTGGTTCAGGTGAGTTGGAGCTTAAGAAGGACGGGTGCTGGCGCACGACGAAAACAAAGGTGTTGTTGATCGCCAGACGTGCACATTGAGGTTGGGCCACGTACAAATCATGGCGCTGAGCATGAGGCGTAGGGTGGCGAAGAAGGAAGTCGTAAGGAGGATTAATGCCTGTGTGGACAATGGGCAAGGAAAAGGCCAGAGGATGGGGATTGTCTTTGATAGAATGCATGAGGCCTCGCTTGCCAGCGTAGACTTTCAGTGTACCATGGCCACTATCACCAGGCAATAGCGCTTTCACGGTATAACGTTTCTGACCCTTCACCCATTCTGCTTGGGCAAGTGCGCGATTAGTGGTAGTGTCGCCACTTTCGAAAACATCACCGTCGGCATCACGAGCATAGGAATTGGACTCTACCTCTGCAACACATTCGATGTCTGCTGGCACTGTAAGCTGAATATGGACAAGCTCGAGGTTTTCGATTCGAAGGAGGCTCGTATCATAGTCGATCAACTGAATATTATTTCGAAAGTACGGTGGGCAGGCGCAAGGGAGAGCAAGAAGGACGTCTGGAGCGATTGACGGACAGATGTGCTGCTGTTCGAATACCGATGGTATATGCGTGTAGCAAATCTCCATTGGTCTTGCGAGAAAGAATCCGGGCTCGGCGATCTGAGACCCAGTGCTGGAGTATCGACCGCGCTTGGGATTTGTCGGACTCGCCAGCGAGCAGTCCATGATCCTCCAGCAACCATCAACGATGACAGCATTCCACCAATGATTGGGTCTGGGATTGCTATCACATTCGATGGCCTCGCCTGGTGACTTAAGGTAACCCCTCACGATTTCTGCGTGTAAGCCCACCGATAAGCACATCTCCGAGACCAGCACTGCAACTTCTTCCGAACAGCCTCTTCTCATTTGGATCACACGCCTTGAGTCCACTTCTCCTTCAAAGTCCTCCTCCCAAGCAACCTTTTCGCTCACCCAGGTAAAGATGGCCCTCAACCTCTGCACATCGCTTCGATACGGTCGACATACGTAGCCTTGAGCTAAACTTGCTGAGTTGGCCATTGGTGGCAGACTGTTCACGAACCGAGCACTCTTATCGACGAGTTGAAGGTTCACCGCGTGGAAGTCCGTGGGATGTTGAATCGGCGTTCCGTCTGCTCCTTCGTCCCCTTCAGCAGCTTCCAAGAGCGCCTCCACGGGTGCTACTACGGGGTAGTCCATCATCTGACACTTCTCAATCCGCTCGCTCCTTTCGTTTCTACTCAGCGAATTTGATCGGTTTACGTCTCGTCGAACTTGGACCCAGTCGACTTCAGTTTTACCACCACCCAGACCCATGTCCCTAGCCGCACTGGCCCCTGAGATAGCTGTGACCCCGTTGGGAAGCAAGTTCTTGATGGGAGAGCGTGGAGTGTCGGCCGGGCCAGCAGCAATGCTGCTCCTCGCACTAGCTGCACCAGTCTTCGCAGACTCAACAAGCTTTTTAAAGAAACTGCTCTTTTTTGATTTTGGAGTTGTCAAGCCACCCAGGATACCACCAGAGTCTACTGCACTTCCTGGGTACTTCATGCCTGCGCTGGAACCTGGTCTAGACTGATTGCTTGAGTAGTGGCTAGGGGTCTGAGGCCTCGTAGCGCTTCCTCCACCACTTAGACCTGGGAGGACATCCTGCCGACTATCGACCACGCTAAGCGGTCTACCTTTACTGATGCTACCCCATTTGCGGCGTGCTAAGCTGCCCGCGCTTGTAGCACTGAAACCTCCAGCAGAGTACCCACTCATGATACTTTGGCTTGTTCTCTGAGTGCTCGTTGTACTGTTCGTTGCTACGCTCTGGACACCACTGGAAGAATTTGTTGCGCTTGATTTTGTTGTGAAAGTCCGGTCCAACATACTTCGTCCAAGTTCATAGGCCGATTTCCGATTCTTTAAGCGATGGTTAGACTTGATGCTGCCAGACACAGATTCCCTCATCCCTAGTGACGACTGTGTCCGAGGCTGGTATGGAGAATTCTTTGGGGGTGGAGCCGGCGGTGGACCCATTGGATCGTCCGGGAGGAAGAGCTCGTCAGGGGGGCGAGGGCTCTTAGCTCCCATACTGCGCAGGGGACCTTCTATTGGTTCAACGTAGTCACATATCTCCGGTGGGCCTCCATCATGTTTAGGAATACCATACCCTTCCTCAATCTGGTACTGTTCTGTTTCTCTTTGTGAAGAGGCAATGCCCAATGAAGAACGTGGTCGACGATGATGCCGTGTATTCGGATTGAACCGAAGCTCCTCGAAAGCCTCGGGTGACCAAGGATCAAGAGGAGCCTGTTCTTGCTCAGGTGAAGGAGAAGAATCATTCCGTCGCATTGCCATATCATATAGCGAAGACATGACATCGTCCATAGCATCCCGCAGAGGCGATGGCGTATGCCCATGGAGAGGTGAAGGTGGTGCTGGAGAAGGGCCTCTTGACACGGTAGAATATCGGTCGTTCATGGATGGTGTTGGAGATGGAGAAGCTCGAGGAGGAGCAGCATTGTATGCTACGCGATGTGGCGGAGGGGGAGGAGGTTGTGGAGATGAGCCGAACTCGTCGCCATCGTCGTCGTGGAAATCAGGTCCAGGTGACGACCGATAACGTGCTGGAGGAGCTGGGGAAGGGGCCTGGGATGCATAGGCGGTGTTGTGACCTGACGAAGAAGGCCTTGAGGGTTGTTGGAGATAGCTTAATTGTCTCGTGGCACTGGAAGATGTTTGCAGATAGCTTGATTGTGCCGTAGGACTCCCGGAGATTTGTAGATGACTCGGTTGCCTTGAGGGAGTCGAATGGGTTTGAAGATGGCTCGATTGTCTGGGGGCGTTCTTAGACGGTGATTGCAAAGAGCTCGACTGCCTAGACGGGACAGGCGATGATGCTGTTGAGCCGGTGTTGGCGTTGGCCGCAGCTGCAGCAGGGTTTGGAGATCCAGCGCGCGCATAAGCCTGGAATGGTTTGCGAAAGGTTTTGCTCTTCTGCGGAGAAGATTTGGCAGTGTTTCCGACTGCAGTTGCAGGCATCGGACTTGAGACTCGGCTCACTGGCTGAAAGCTTGCGTCTAATACTTGAACAAAATTCGAAGGGAAGAGTCCCATTGCCCGTTTGTCCCTACGCAATCTTCCCATCCACCATGATCCGTCCCCAGCGTTCAAGCATTCTATGAGGTCGCCTTCCACGAATCCTAAGTCCCTTTTTGACTCTCCACCCCACGAGTATGTAGCTCGACACCAGCAGGGAAATCGAGTGGGAAGACTCGGCGCCGCATGGGCCATAATCGATGCCGTTCAATTGGAACTTTTTGAAGACGTTGGAAATGCTGAATACGTCCGGATGTCATGTGATGAGATTTCACCTAACGAGGTGGGTGTCGTTAAGGAGAGTAATTCAAGCGGCCTGTAATCCAGACGGCAAGGGCTAGCAGGAATAGAACGAGCGAAGATTGAACGGAGGAAATAATAGAGAGATGCCCCAAAATCCTCAAACAGATCATGAAACGAATGTAGTATGGATTGTCATAATCCGATGCGCCAAAGAAGGTAAGAAGAGATATTATTATTTTCTCGAGGCGCCCAAAATATAAACAAAGCGCGTCAGTGGTTGTTGGCACTGGCACTTCCGCGAACCGCTCCCGGAAGCGCTAGTTTCAGCCTTATCTCCATATTTCGTACGTCACAGGCTCACAGACCTCACTCTCGGATGTCAAGGTGGTAGAGTACAGTCGCAGACCAAAGAACATTCGATATTTCAAGTATGCCACCGCTTTCTCGGGGTGCCTTAATAGTCATCGAAGGACTGGATCGCGCCGGAAAGTCCACCCAACATGCCCGACTTTGCCAGAGTCTCGAGAGCCAAGGCCGCCGAGTCAAGCGCATGAGGTTTCCTGGTAGTCGTGCTCTCTCTGGACACTTTCCATGGTACTTTCAAATCTAACGTGCATAGCAAGACAGAAGTACCCCAATCGGAAAATCGATAGATGCGTACCTCAAAGGCGAAAGCCAACAGGAAGACCATGTCATTCATCTACTTTTCTCCGCCAACAGGTGGGAAGCGGCCGGCCAGATACGCAGCGCTATTGAAGAGGGGGTTACTGTGGTCATAGATAGATATTATTACTCCGGCATAGTTTATTCTGCTGCCAAGGACAAAGCCGACTTATCTTTGAAGTGGGCGAGGGATCCCGAGATCGGTTTGCCCAGGCCAGACATGTGTTTGTTCTTGGATATCGCGCCAGATGCCGCCGCGAAAAGAGGAGGCTTCGGAAGCGAGAAGTATGAGACGAGCGCCATTCAGAAGAGGGTCCGAGAGCTTTTCTACGAACTTATAGGTACCAGTGACGGCTTGGACATGCAGACAGTCGACGCAGCGAGAAGCATTGAAGAGGTTGGAAAGGACATCATGCGGAGAGTGACAGAAGTGATGGAGCAACCTAAAATGGCAGTGCCGCTAACAGTGATTCTGCCTTGGGAAGAAATGGCAAATATATCTGGCTGAACCCAAGGTCCTAGCATTACCTATTCTAGTCCGAGAATTCAGCGTCATCCAATTCGCTGTCTTCAATCACAGCTGGCAAGTTTGGCGCGGCCGGGGGCCGTTTGGCAGGACTTGCAGCTTCAACGCCATCCGAGAGAGCAGTGTGGTCGCTCCTGACGGACATCAAATCCTCATTGTCGTCATCTTGGTACTGCCAATCATCCGGAAGAGATTCATCTGAAGCATCCAAAGCGCGCATATCGACCCCCGCGATATCTTCGTCGGGGTCGACTACATCCTCCTCTTCAAATGTATGCGCTTCTGGCTGTGATGCCACCGCGATCGTCGTCTTTGGCACTTGGGTCTTGGTCTTTTGCTCTGTGAGCTTCTTCGTAACTTTGGCGACTTCCTTCTGGCCTCTCACCCTCAGACTTAATTCTTTGATCAGATGGATCCATTGGAGCTCTACTTTGCACCCTTGACACCTCCCAGAAATTGGTGTGATAGCGGCGCCCGCCCCTTCATCTTCGATAAACTTGGTCGCAAGACATGTCATGTGTGATGCTGTCCGACAGTCCTCTTGAGGACACACCAGCGCCATTTCCGTCTTTGGACCTAGATCCTTTGCACACACTGCGCATTTTAGAACCTTGCCCTCAGCAAGCATGAAGTTGCTTTTCTCTATGTGGTTCTTCAGCTCGCTGTATCCGAGGTCTAACCCTTCGATGCCGCCCTTCCCTAGCGCCTCTAGTTTCCGCTTACCTTTTGCTTTCGTAGTCATAGGAAGTTCGCCGTCATTGATGATTTTCTCGGGCTGTTTAACGTCAAGTAATACCTTGATACCATCCCTGACGCTAGCATTCACTCTGACGTTCCAACGCTGCCATTCTTGATAGACGTCTTCGCAATAGAATCGTACCTGCAGAGGCCATCTTGAAAAGCTCGGAACCCGCAGGAGTAGATGAAGGTTTGAAAGCTTGTCCTTCAATGACGTGGGAGGTCTTACGAGCCGTTTCCGAGTCCGTCCTTTCCTGGGAGATCTTTTGATTGGGATTGAAATGCGTTGCTCGTGGGCGATTCTTTTGGTTATGTGGGTATTGTTCCAGGCCCATCTACAAGAACCGTCAGACAGCGAACAGAGCTTACAGTCCGTAGAAGGGTCTTGATCGATGAGATTTATGCCGCATATCACCAAGCTAACTCTAGTACATTCTGCTGGAGCGGAATGAAAGAGTGATGTTCTTACTCGAATTGTAGAGCGGCGATTTTAGAAGGGAAACCCGTGACGATGCTTGTCATCTCCCAGGGCTGGAGAGTTTTCCGCGACGTGCGGACGGCGCCACCTTTGGTTTTTCCATTGTGTTGAGCGAGTCGACGGACAGGGTTTGGAGTCGAACCCACATAGAGTGATGAATGACGGTCTATAGAGCGTAGCAAGTAGCAGCAGTAGAAAGCTGGAACTGGGCGGGCCTCCATGATGGGATCGGGAATTTCATTCGCGTGACCAACGTACAGGAGCAGTGAACAAGGTCATCGGTTTCGGCAGCTGTATGCGGAAGGGACTCCAGAGGAAAACCAGGATCAGCTATGAAGAAGAAGAAAGTATCTTTGACTGAGCGAAATCCCTTCTACAGATTCATTAAAGGATCAGTGAATTATATACAGCGTATTCATTACAGCGACTGTGCTTTGCCTAACGTATACAATCTGATCATCGTATCTTGCCGATATAAGGGGACATTCCCACATGAGGTGCAGAAGTTGAGGGGCAGGGATTGAGGCTACGTTAAAAGTTTCGGCGGGTTCGTCGTAAGGGGATTTCAAGGCTGCCGTAGTCTTTTGATCAGGGCTGGCTGCAACACACTCCCAGATATCGATCTCGCCCTTGCCTTTTTGGTGCCTTGTAACTTATTCTCATATTCCCGCTCTCCTCATTCCTTCCATTCTTTCAAACATACAACCATACACACCTTCCCACACACACATCTCATCGTGTAGATATCCATGTTACACCCTCTGACATCAAGTCCCCCAGAGTCATTCATTCCCTTCATTCATTCATTCATTATCTCGCCAAGCATCTCCATCTGCGGCCGAGGAGTACGAACTAGTGGGCCATCTTTGTATCAAACCTGGCCTAAAACAGCCTAATAAACCCACCAACCAGCTTTACTCCTCTACTTCGACACTCTCTGCATAGTACTCTCTTGTCAACCATATTCGACCGCATGAGCGTCAAACATTCACCTCCGTGACAATTTCGTGTGGTCGGATCGTTAGGGAAAACTTGCGGAGATGATGGTACCTCCTTCAAGTGGAGGTAATCCCACGCCAACACCAGCTGCACCTCTATTACCGTCGACCGGAAGTTTTCAAGTCAATCTAAACCCTCCTCCTACCAATGGCATATTCCATAATTATGCTCCCCATATACCCTTCAGCCAGCGACGAGCCCCGCCCTTGGACATGTCCACGGTCGAGAGGCGCGGACACCCACTGGCTGCTCGGGAGTCGCACAGAAGGACGAGACCACATGGTTTGCAGGAGGCCCCAACCTTCAGACCAACGGAAGAGGAGTTCAAAGATCCTATGGCATACATAAGAAAAATACGCCCGGAAGGAGAGAAATACGGAGTCGCCAAGATCATACCGCCAGACTCGTGGAACCCGGCTTTTGCGATCAATACAGAGGTACGGATTTTCCTCTATTCAAGCATACGACAAGTGTGGCCAGGGTTGGCAACGTGGCTGCCAATTTAACCATTGCAAAGCATAGCTAACCCCGAGTCAGAGATTCTTCTTCAAGACACGCCGTCAAGAGCTGAATTCAGTTGAAGGAGGCAAGTTCTAGCTTTCTTCATGCCTCTGCTTTCAACGCTGGCTTGGTACGATACCGAGCTAACGCCTCTCAGGAACCCGGACCAATCTCAATTACCTTGATCAGCTGGCCAAATTTCACAAACAACATGGCATGAGTCTGAATCGCTTTCCCAGCGTGGATAAGCGACCACTCGACCTGTACAAGTTGAAAAAAGCAGTGGCGCAACGGGGGGGCTTCGAGAAGGTCTGCAAGCTGAAGAAATGGGCTGAGATCGGGAGAGATTTGGGGTACAGTGGGAAGATCATGTCGTCTCTTTCAACCTCCTTGAAAAATTCGTACCAACGATGGTTACACCCATACGAGGAGTACTTGAAGCTCGCCAAACCTGGTGTGCAGCAACAGCTTGAGCTCGAACACGGGGGTCCTTTCACTCCTTCGCCCGCTAACCAGTCGCTGAAAGATTCCCATCAGAACACCCCTGTAAGCATGAGAGACGACTCACCAGCGATCAGAGCCTCCGCTGCTCTGAATGCATCGATCAAAGAGATTGGAGATCCACTTGACGCAGGCTCGTCCGCTGCGGAACAGGCACAGCCAATGGCTAGTTCTGGCTTTACAGCAGTGAACGCCGGTGGTTTCACGCCGGTAAATCTCACTCAAGCCTCATTTCAAGCCGTCAATGCACCTCTTCCTCCGCCAAAACGAGAGTCAGAAAGTGCACTGTTCAGTGTTCCCAACCACAATCCGACCGGAAGCTTTGGTCCTCCACCAAAGGATCTTCCCGATTATCTGAGTCCGGCTCCTCTGACAAACGGTCACTCTTCCAATCCCCTAAAGCGCACTATTAGCCATGACAGCCTGAACGGAGCATCAGGTCCGGAATCAGGTGCTGGCATTGACGCCGATGATCAAAATGGGCGTCGTAGCAAGCGAGCAAAGAAAGGTTCGTGACATCACGGTCCATGGGTTCTACCGCCCCGATCATCCAGTCGAGTGCTCGATGGATCTGATGCTGACCATATACACAGCTCCTACGGTTGTGGGGTCGCATATGAGTTTACTTCGTCCTACAACACCGAGGTCGTCTGGTGATCGAAGAAATGGGAAGCCGGGAGAGGTAAGCTTTCAGGTAGACGCAACATGTCACTAGTGCTGAGCCACCATGCAGGTCTGCGAGGTTTGCGCAACCAAAGACGAACGGTCTCGCTTGTTGATCTGCGATGGCTGCGAGTTTGGCTACCATCAGAATTGCTTAGACCCACCTGCCAAGATCAATCCGCTTCACGACTGGCATTGCCCACGCTGTCTCGTTGGCACTGGAGACTTCGGCTTCGAGGAAGGCGGCATCTATTCCCTGCGGCAATTTCAGGACAAGGCGCACCGCTTCAAAGACAGCTACTTTGAGCCCAAGATGCCGTTCGATCCGATCACGAATGGAAAACGAACAGCGACGGAAGATGACGTGGAACGCGAGTTCTGGAGACTAGTCGAAAGCCCTTCCGAAGAAGTCGAGGTTGAATATGGAGCGGACATACACTCAACCACACATGGCAGCGGCTTCCCCACGATCGAGAAGAACCCAAGGGATCCCTATTCGACGGACCTGTGGAACCTCAACATACTTCCTCTACATCCAGAGTCGCTTTTTAGGCATATCAAGTCGGATATATCGGGTATGACGGTGCCATGGCTCTACGTAGGAATGTGCTTCTCGACATTCTGCTGGCACAATGAAGACCATTACGGCTACTCTGCCAATTACCAACATTTTGGTGCGACCAAGACCTGGTATGGCATCCCCGGCGCTGACGCGGAACGATTCGAAGAGGCCATGAGGCAAGCGGTTCCAGAGCTATTCGAGTCACAGCCAGACCTACTGTTCCAGCTCGTCACTCTGTTACCCCCAGATCGACTTAAGAAAGCCGGCGTCAATGTCTACGCTCTAGACCAGAGAGCCGGCCAGTTTGTAATCACCTTCCCCCAAGCATATCACGCTGGCTTCAACCACGGATTCAATTTTAACGAGGCGGTCAATTTTGCGCCAGAGGATTGGGAGCCTTACGGCGAAGCGGGTGTAGAGCGGCTCCAGGAGTTTAGGAAGCAACCGTGTTTCTCGCATGACGAGCTTCTGATGACAGCAGCTGGTCGAGATACTACGATAAAAACAGCAAAGTGGCTTGCACCTGCCCTGATCCGACTACGGGACCGGGAAACGCAGCAGAGAAATGACTTCCTCAAACGGCACAAGGATCACATTGAGTCCCATCAGTGCAGAATCGAAGCGAAAGCCGACTCTAGTGACAGCTGTTCCCTAGGCTTTAAAGTAGAGGATCAAGACGTCCCGGAGATTGAGTACCAATGCACCTACTGCAAGGCATACAGCTATCTCTCATCCTTCCGGTGTGAAACTACGTCCAAGGTCATGTGTTTGCTTCATGCCGGCAGCCATGAGTGCTGTGATGCTGGTGAGGAGCAACGCCTCACAGGCTCTGGCCATACCCTCAGGTATCGGCTTTCCGACAATGCCCTGAACACTGTTGTGCAAAAAGTCGTCGACCGAGCATATATGCCAGAGGCTTGGCATGAGAAGCTGGACAAGGCTCTGGACAATGAAGCAAAACCGTCGCTTAAGGTTCTTCGTTCATTGGTAAGTGAAGGAGAAAAGATACCGTGGGAACTCCCTGGGCTTCCAGATCTCAAGGCATTTGTGAGCAGATGCAATGAATGGGTCGACGAAGCTACGAACTACATCACCAGGAAACAGCAGAACAGGCGCAAGAATGAAAAGGCGTGGCGTAAAAGTAACTCTGCAAAAGCAGCTGAACAAGAAGAGCGTGATAGGGAGCTGAGAAAGATCGAAAACATCCACAAGCTTCTCGCGCAAGCAGAAGAGATATCTTTCGATTGCCCCGAGATAGACACGCTCGCCCAGCGTTCTCACGACATCGCAAACTTCCAGCGTGACGCCAAAGCCGCACTATCTTCTGCCACATCGCGGCCAACGCAAGATTTCATGGATCTAGCTGAGTTGGGAAAGACATTCAACGTAGACGTTCCGGAAGTCGAGGAATTGGAGAGTGTTATCCAAAAAATGAAATGGACCGACGAAGCCCGCGAGATGCAGGATAAATTCAAAACATTGGATGACGTTGCTGCACTTATCAAACGAGGGAAAGACATTGGTATCTCCGACAATGATGAGCTTCTAATTCGCTACAAAGATTTGCAAACTCGAGGTGAGCTCTGGGAGACCACGGCTCAACAGCTCATGTCTGTCGAGCCTATCCATCATCCCCAACTCGAGGCACTCGCAAATCAGGCTGACACTTTGCCTATAACGAACGAGACCCGAGCGCGTGTCGAGGCAATATTGGCCAAACAGAGAGAAGCGCAGAAGAAGATTCGAGAGTTATACAACGACTCAAAGGATTCCAACTTCCGAAAACGACCGATGTACAAAGTTGTATGCAATGTCCTCGCAAGCCTTTCTGAGCTCAATAGCAAGCCAACGGGTACCCTGGACCTCGAAACTATGATAAAGCGCCACGAGAACTGGATGAGGAAAGGGAAAAAGCTGTTTGGAAAAGCGAATGCGCCACTACATATCTTACAGGCCCATATGAACTACGTGGCTGAGCATAATTCATTCTGTTACGACCTATCTGATAAGCCGAGGATGCCTGTGGAACCCGCATCGAGGGACAATTCTCCGGTTGAAGGGCAAGATGTCGACGGCGTCAAGTCAGAGAAGAATGTGTTCTGCATGTGTCGTCAACCTGAAGCTGGCATGATGCTTGAGTGCGAACTGTGTCACGAATGGTGAGAAATATAGTACTCATCGAGGTGGGTGTTTGCTGACTCGGCAACAGGTACCATGGCAAGTGCCTCAAAATTGCCCGTGGCAAGGTCAAAGAAGACGATCATTATACCTGCCCGATATGCGATTATCGTGTCAAAATCCCTCGTGATGCAGCTCGTCCCAAGCTCGAAGACCTTCAGGATTGGCAAGCCGAGATCCCTGAGTTGCCCTTTCAGCCCGAGGAGGAGGAAGTACTGGAGGAAATCATTGCTACCGCGAAGGCATTTCGAGACTTTATACGGCCTTACATCAATCCAGTGATGACCAATCCGGAAGAAGTGACCACGCAGCGCTTCTACCTTCGAAAGATCGAGGGTGCAGAGATCCTCCTGGGCTTCGAAACTAATTTCTTCCGTCAAGAGCTCCACAAATGGGCCCCCGTCGCTCCTACTCCTCCCCCAGTACTTGAGCAATCTCTTTCCACTCGCAAACCGCGGCCCACAAAGCAGCAAAAACTGATGCAGGCCCACAACGTGAACTCTCCGGAAGATCTGCCTTTGCAATTCCGTACTAAGCCATACAACATCAACAAAGCTCGCAAAGGCAGCGATGCACAGTTGAAGAACCCGCATACACTTGCGCCCGCGAAACGACCACGATCATCCCATTCGACCTCAACCAACAACTCCTCAGAGACTTACTCCCACTCGCAGCGGTTTCCGGCATCCTCTACCAACACAACGCACACAGACCCATCATACACTGCCCACTATCCTGTGCCAGCATCACACAATCCTCATCAGCTTCCGGATTCACCGTCATTCGCCACCAGCCCCTACTTCCCAAATACCCACGGTCCTCATTCGCCCTTTGTGGAGTCGCCCAGATATGGACCGCGGTCGCCACTCTCCCATCCCAATTCCGCCCTTGATCCAAACCTTTTCAGCCCAGTCGAGAATCCGTACGACAATGTCCATCCTCACGACCGCGTAACCAACTCTCCTCCCCATGGTTTCTCGAATAGTCATCAGTCTGCGCCACGGGACAACGTGGACAACATGTTCGACGAGTTCGTTACCCAGCCCGAAGACGATGTCAATCATAGGAACGAGGTTGCAGAAGCATTAGAAGACAGAGGCCGGGAGCATGAAAATGAGGACGACGGCGTGCTCGAAGAGTTCGTGCATGAGCCGTACCGCAAATAAGCGGATGGCAGAACCTTTGGAGTGTGATACATTTCATTTCCTTGATCATAACTTTGTGCAATCTTGATCATTAGCTAGGCGTTGCTGTTTGGAGGTGACAACTGAACACATGCATCCCATGGTTGGTTTAGCTACTGACTCTACCCACGACAACATTGTATTCTAAAGCTATGGTGGTATTCTTAGGGGTGCTCTTACTTCATGGAGGCATGCATATGATGATGAGGGGAGGAAACTTTATGCATCTTAGACGGATGACGGCAGTAGCTGTAGAAATCACACACGGATCAGACAATGAATTGTACTCATGGTGAACCGACCGACTACCACATACCTTAGGTAGTGCATCAGTGGGTTGCGATAGGTTATTTCTCACATGCGCCAGTGAAGCCTACGAATCATCCTCGAGAACCCTTTATTCTCCATTGCAAAGCCTGGCCAATTCATCATCTATAACTCGACTCCGAGCGCGACTGTGCGAAAGACAGGTGGATATGGTAATGGACGAGACCCGAACAGTCCATACGTTATCAACGAGGATGCCATACACAAACTCATTTACTGTCTGCTTTGAGAAATCAAACACTTGGGTCTATCATAGAACATGATGAGGGCTCGTTATTGCACATTGGTGAGGCGATTTGGTCTGACTCCAGGGAGACAGGAGGCAAGTTTACAATGAGCGTCGTCTATATTGTTCACATGGTAGGCCTCATCATCACGTCGAGTCACCCAGATCTATCCCCGAGATTCGCCAACCCGTACCGAAGTCTCATTAGTATGCACAATCAAGTGTTCTTTCCCTTCAAGCTTCGGTCCCCATTCTATTGCGAATTCCAGACGCTCTTGTACTCAAGAGCTACGGGAGTGATCTACTCTTAATTTGGTTAGTGTGATTTGTGGCTGGAATTCCGGCAATCCAAGATTTTCCGCCGCAAATTATAACCTCCCCCTTCTTTTATCTACGCAATATTCGTTCGAGACGCTACGACTACGAATTTGTCTACTTAAGTACGATTCGCTTGCCTCTACGCGCATAAGAAGAAACGCGATATACCTATGGCTATTAATACGTGACAATCAGTTGTAGAGGAATAGGTCCACTTTTCTGGTTAACTAACCAGCCTTCCAGAGAGACAATTTCGGCTGATGGCTGCGTTAGCTTTTAGCTTTCATGAAGGGACGTTAACGAGAAGCGTAAGTGTATCCCAGAGCTTAAAGACTTACATTGAACGAAGGCTAACGGGGTCTCATTATTGCGTGAAAGATCCAATCTTTAATTTCCAACGATCTGGGTCAAGGAAATAATCGATAAGAGGAAGAGAGTAAGAGAGTAAGAGGAATAGATAAGAAGACGCAGAGAGGGTAAGAAAACGAAGAGAGGGTGCCGAGATAGAAGAGAGAGTGACCATATAAAGGCGAAGGGGAGTGTTTTCTTTTTTGTATCCACTCAGGCTCCTTAAATAGGTCGTCCCTTCTTCTTTCGTATTCGCTTGAAGAGTGTGCTGGAGAGATGTAGGCAGTGACCCTAGCTGCATATCGTCAGCATCTCTTTAATATAGGTTTCCTTGATCACTTCATAAATGAACCGTTTTCCATCTCCTTTCAGAGGCAAGTCATATTCTTTCCCTTAGATACATCCGTGATTGTTCAATCTCTTAGCATAAAGAATTGTCAAGGAAGGAAGGCAGGTATGATATTGATTGAAAACAAAGCCCCTGAAAAACACTTGGTCAGCATTTGTAATCGACGACATTTCGTTGTTAAGAAGAGCAAAGTGTATACCTTTTGCCGTCTTTCTCTCAAGATCTTCCTCTTTTGTGCAGTAGAAGATCGAGCTCGCATGATCTTATACCTTGCTCCTTCTTACTGCCGACCGTAAGCATATTTCATTATTAAGTCTAGGCCCTCATTGGGTTTTGTTCTCGCCAAAGTTCCTCTCTCCCTAACCATCTGCTCTTTGTTAAGATGGCTCTTTGAGGTGTGCTGTCCGTCTCTGGAACGGCGTCGACCAATCCATAGATATATCAAGACTCTTGACGTGATTGATCTCGCTTGAAGGAAGGTAGGTAGAAGACTGGAAGCAGCTTTTCATAAGCTCGTTGTGATCTAGTCAAAGACAGATGAAGGTACTCACTAATGGATCGATCCCACCAGTCTGTGATGCAGAGTGCCAACCGATGATGTGCTTCAACGCCAATAATGAAGTGCTGTCAACGGCCAGTGGAGCTTCTTTCTGTACGAGAATTCCCAGAACCTGAGCATTGGCGGATAAGGCCAAAGGAGTTCTACTCTGTTCTCGTATTTCTTGAAGCCTGATCACCTTCGTCTCTTTGCTTCGACGCCAGTGGAGTCTCGAACCCAAGACCTGATCACTCTTGTCTACTTGGCAATCATTATATTAGAAGTTAAAGACAAGTCTCGGAGCAAATGAAAGCTCAATGGCAATCTTGAAAGGAGGAAGAAACGGAGAGAAGATCGTGCCGAGTTTTCGTTTGAGAACTTGCCAAGACCTTTCTCTCCGCTCCTCAAAACTTCGATTCGTCTTATTACAAGCTCTCTTTATCTTTTCTTTACGTGTCTTGCTTTAAGCCTAATATCGTAGAAGGCGCCGCAGTTCTAGATCTTGAGATAGCTGTTGACACATCTCTTCGAACTATATACTCGTTCCAATCTTTCGCAATGTCCACTGAAGAGTTTCAAATCAGTAAGTACATCGTCATCCTTTCTATCCGCAACCTTAGCATTCGCTGACCAGTCGATAGCTGTAAAATCCTTTCGTAAAGACAAAGCTACTTCTGGACTCTTTGTCCGGCCGTCCGATTCTATCGCGGAGGTGAAGCAGAAAATCAAGGCCGAGCTGCTCTACAACCCATCAAGACTTCTGCTGAACGATCAGCCCTTACAGAATACCCTGCTCGTTAGCGAAACTCCTTTATCATCAGGCTCTCTTGTAAGAGCTGCCAAAGGAAAGCAGAACCTCAAAAAGCGGAGAGCCACTAAAGGGCCAGGTTCTACCGAACGTCGGCGATCAAGGAAAAGAGAAGCTCAAGAGCAACTCGATAAGATTCTGGCGAGCATGTCAAGCGAAGAGCGACAGGCTCTTAGCAAGGTCTTGAACGAGAATCATGAAGCGGAGGCGGCAGAGGACAAGGCACCAAGTGAAGATGTCAGGATAGAGGAGATCAACGCCGGCAACGAAGTGCTTAGCACGATTGTATACTCTCCTCACCTTCTCTTCAAACTACAGTAGCTAACATTGATAAAGCAGACTCAGCGCGAAAGGGATGAAGCGATGGCGGCAGAGGATAAGACACCAAGTGATAATATCAGGACAGAGGAGATGAATGCTGGCAATGAAGTGCTTAGCACGAATGTATACTTTCTTCACAGTCTCTTCAAACTACAGTAGCTAACATTGATGAATCAGACTCGGTGCGAATGGGATAACGCAGAGAGCATGGCACTTCGCCTCCTTCAAGATCGTGACATCAACCTCCGGGCAAGACTTAAAGATATGATGGCACACGGACAAGAGAAGTATGATGGGTGCCTAGTTCTACCTTACCGCCAACGCAGACTGGAGGTCTCTGCTATGTGTCCAATCGGATGTCCAAAAAGTACGCTTATGGGAGAAACAAAAACCAAGGGAAAGCACAGACAAAACGCTCGAACCGGCATGGCAATCAAGATGGAAGAATGCATTCAAGGCTCTGGCGGAATCGAGGCTGCGAAGAGACTGCTTACTCTGCGAGGTAACAATCAGCTTTTTGAAGTGGACTGCAATTCTAATATGAGCTAGACTCTTGTGGCCGTCCTTACGAGATATCTCATTTGTGTCATTGCAGAACGGACGAGATATGTGTAGAAAGCACACACTTCGAACTGGAGCCTCAGTCAACCAATAAACGCCGTATACCGCATCACAATGGAAACAAGCTCTGTGATTGCGCAAAATATGGAGATAAACCCTGTCTGGTGAATGGCGATATTGGGGAGAAGGTGCTGGATGGAAATGGAAAACATGTTGGATGGAAAGCGAAGGAGGAGAGGCGGGATAATATCGAAAAATAAAAAAGGCATTCATCCGCTATTATTGTTCAATGATAATATTTTAAATTACATGGCGAGCGTGATAGGGAAAACAATTAAATCAATATTTAATCAATAATTCCAGTATTCAACATGTAGCTATCTTATAATCTTGCTACGCATTTATTTTATCTACGTGATATTCTTTAATCTTTTCTCTTTATTTATTACGTGTATAAGTATTAAATAAATATTATTTTTAATAAGTTATCTTTAGTATTAATAGACTTAGACTCTTTAATATTAAGACTATATTTCTATCTTTTATCTCTAATAATATCTCTTCTTTTACTTATTTCGCTAATTTAAATAATCTTCTTAATAAAATAAACTTCGTTAATTTAAGTATTAATTATTCGCTCTTTAACGCTTTTAAATCGCTAAATAAATCTTTTTAATCTAATACTTTCGAGATTAAACTTAAATATAATTTATTATTCTTTCGCTCGAAGAAAGAGAATAACGATCTATATAAGCTATTAAAATAAGTTCTATCTTTTATCTTTAAAGACTCTAATTCGATATCTATTATAATATAAAATAACGTCTCTAAATCTATAATTATAGAAGACTTATTAATATATTAATTTAATATATTTATAAGAGAAAGTACTATTATAATCGTGTAATTTCTACGTAATATTTATTTAATATCTTCTAATTTCGTTTAAATCGAATAAATAATTATAATTCTTAAGTTAGATCGATATAAGACTTTTCTTATAGCGAGCTACTTTAAATAAGTATATTCGTCGTTTGTACTCTTTTATAAATATAAATTTTATTATCTTAAAGTATTTCTCTTATTACTAAGAAAATAATTCGATTTAATAATTATTATTATATTCTTTAAATTCTCTATATATAATCGATTATATCTCTATAGATTAATAAGATATCTATCGATTAGAGTCGTATCTATCGAATACTTCGACTCGAATATATTCGATCTTATTAATAATATCTAACGACTCGTCGAGCTACTTCTTTAATATAAATCTATTAAAGTCTTATAATATCTTTCGATATAGAGATAAGTTTCGATAATAATATATCTCGAAGAGTCGTTTTATTATATATATATAAAATAAATTATACTTAATTTATAAGCTTCTTTAATCTCGCGCGAAGATAAGCTTTCTTAGTCTTAAGATTTATAAAGTTAATAAAGCAAAAGCTAATTATAATAAACGCCTTATACTCTAAGATTACGATACGTCGCTATTTATATAGAGATCTTAATTAACTTCTTCTTATATATAATTATTATATCTTTTATATAATCGTATCTCTAAAGCTAAATATTATCTTTATTTCGTCTGGACAGGTTGGGCTAGGAGAACACGGAAACGGATCAGGATTATATATAAAGACAGCCATCGTAATTTGATGAAACTACGTAGCCCAAGTTAGGGGTTAGTGTTCAATGACTGAGTGCCACGATCCCGGCCATTTCAAAAACAAGAATGGCCTCTTCCTAGCATATCCAGCTGCCCCAGCATGATGTACGATTCTTCCGTCGCTCTTTGACCTTGGGGCCCTGCCCTTGGAATTCTATGCAACAGTCAGCTCGCCGCACAGGGTCCTCCAGACACTCCGAGGACAGGGCGCACCCCAGTCCACAAGCACCCTTCCCGCCGAAAGGCCTCCCGCCAGCTTCGCGAAGAGGGAGTCTGTGACATCAATGTCGTACATGGCACATCCCACACACGTATCGACCACGGTGGCTTGAACCGTCTGGCCGGAACTCGGGTTGCGAATGCTGATCTTCGACCCGCACTTGGGATTGGTGTTTGGGTTGCCACCGTTGGCCATCTCCAAGATTTACCGTGTCAGCTTTTGCTTGCTCCAGGCATAACCCCAAGCAATGGAAACGAATCGGAGAGGTACTGAAGGTCTTTTGATACACACCATAGGAAGGGAGAGGGCGACAATGGCATCGCTATCGGTGCTCGTGAAGCCGCAGGACCCGAGACCGGCGCTGTAGTAAGTCAGGTCGCCGCTATAGGCGGTAGCCAGTCCGGCAAGGACCGAGAGGAGGAGAATGTTCTTCATCGTGAGGATATTTGTACAATTGGGTGCGTGGGGTTTTTGCAAGGTAAGGAAAGTGAAGATGGGATCATGATAAGAGAAGAGGGGTCTTGTAGAAAAGGTAGAAAAGGAGAGATGGGGTCTTTGAGTGGGTTTGAGTGCGTTTTATGGAGATAATGGATCTCGTCGTTCTGGGCGTCGTTGCCATGACCGGTCCGTGGTTCCACCGTTACTTAGTAAAGCTACAAACAGAAGGATTAAGAAGATATGAACGCCATCAAACGAAATGGGTTTCCTTGCATCACTTTTCGGAATCGCTTTCGGAGCTCTCGTGATTCGAATACACTGCCTAAAGATAATCGGCTGCTGTGCCCATAGGGTTACCGCAAGTAACGCAAGACCAGGGCAAGAAGAAAGATATGTTGCTTCAGTTAGTCAAGATTCCTGAAACATCTTCGCTTATTGAGAAGTCCTCAAGCTTGATCATCTCCACCCTCTGTATCCTGAGGATCGGTGCTTATTGGCTGCCCTATTTTCTGGCTACATGCCTGATACGCCACGGCTGTCCCTAGGATGTAGAGTATGGAGCTCGTCAAAATGACATACAGGTGGTTGAAGGGCGTTAGGGTGTCGCTTTCTGCTGGCTAGCAACTGCACACTTGTTGCTCACATCTCCCAGGAAGACTTTGCACCGCTTGCTTCATATTGCTAACGGCCATATTTACCAAAAAGCCTCAGATAAATGGACTGATTGGCGGACGCGGTACAGCGAGCAAGACTTGAACACCAAGGTGTGGGGGGAGGGTGGAAAGGGGGGGTGGGACCACTCTGAAGGCTTCACTCCACCTTCACTGCAAACCCTTGTTTTTCTAGATTCTCAGCATCGGCGCCGGGACTTGGCAAGGCGGCCTCAGCGAGTGTGTCTTTTCCATCGTCAAGCGGCCGATACGCGATTGGATTCTTGCGAGGTCCACCCTTGCCCTCAGACCTGAATTGGTAGCCCCTGACTCTGTGGATCTTAAGCATGTATGAGCTTCAGCGCAAGAACCCCTGTGCTTACCTTGGACCTTGTCCCGTTTTGGCTGGTAGCTACACAGATTCCGGAGTCAGTAAAGTGGCGTTTCACCTAAGCGAAAGAACAGTTCTGGAGAGAAAAGCCGCTTTCTGCTCTTGAGAGATGGCGTGTAGCCTCAATTTAACACCCAACAGGAACGATCTACTCCAGATTGTACGTACTTCTGCTGCGTAAACTTCCTCAAACGTGACTCGGTCACCTTCGAACGACCGGTTTCTTATGCTCCCACGAGCTCCGATGAACAATTCATCTACGATGTGGTGGTTGTGCAATTGCAGTAACACCCAACCTAGCATTTCTTTTGCGTTCAAGAGATGATGGATAAAGGCTCGATGATGATTCGTGCAAGTGTAGCATTGACAGTCGGTCAGAAGTGGAGAGATGTCGTTGGCATGAGTAGAGGACCACATATCTATGCCAAGAGGCAATCGATCCTCGTACTTGGCCTCGCTGTGAGCTGGGAAGGTGAAATCCAACGCGATTCCCGCATCTGTAGCGTCAAGAATGAATGGTACAGTAAAAGCATCAACTCCCAGAGCCATGGCATCCAGTAATTGATGTGGACTGGTAGGATTGCCCAAGGACAACCGAGGCAGATCGCGCAGGTTCTCAGGGATAGCATCAACCGAGGCGGGATCGTAGAGAGCAAGCCCAGACACTCTGTCTCTAAGCTCATCCCGCAGAGCATCTAGGTAGTAAGTCTGCTGCTCGGCCTCGATGGGTAGAATTGGCGCGAATAACGCGGTCCTTGGCGTCCCATTCTCGACGTTTCCAATCGCAGATATGACTTCCTCCAGCCAAGTGAGTGTTCTGTCACCCATCAACTCCTTCCGTTTCACGCCCGGTTTGTGTCCGAATAGAACATCTCCCATACCCACGACTATATCCGGCCGGAGTCTTTGAATTGCTTCTGCGTAGTCGGTACACTCCAGCATTCCGAAGCCTACTGATGTGACGATCGATATGGCGCTAGAGGTACACGAGACTGGGCACGGTAACGGTGGAATCCGTCTAGGACCAAGGATAAGGAGAGCATCTTTCTGAAGAGCGATAAACCGCCGCAGAGGCGATTCGTCTGAAGAGGCTGGGAAGTTGAAAACCGGTGAGACTTGTGATGTACGGGATGACTTTTCTATAACTTGCGGGCTCCAGTAAGTACTCACCCGTCAATAATTGAACAGAGAGAGTCCGCAGACACTTGGAGCTACTCACAGTCCTCAAAAGCAGTATACAGGGCACGAATCGACGTATTATCTCTGGTCATGTCTTGAGAGAGATGTGGTACGGCTCCTCGTGAGGTGACAGCCATATAATGAGGAGTATCTATTGGTTTGCGGCCTTGAAAGTTGAGACGCCCAATTCTGGGCCCATCCTTGCCGGACTGTGGACTCAAGAGCTGGAAGGACAACAGCTTCGACGGGTGTCCTGGCATAGAGGGCGGTTTTGCGGCTGGCATTGCCCGGAGGCAGCCGCGGAGAAGAGACGTTGCCGTGGTTCTAATAGTCAGAAGAGCGTTCACAATGTTGGATTCATCTCATGTCCATAATATCATGCTGCTAGGGTCACAGGCTCAGAAAGAAAGGGGGGGGGAGCAAAGGTCTCTGCATACTTGAATCCGTGCTACTCCTCTTTGCAAAACCCTTGGCGGGAGCTCCCGTCTGGCAGCCGACACCGCCATTTTTTGCTGGAACGACCGCCCATGAGGAGCAGAAGATAAATCGCTATACATAGCTGTAAATACGTCTAGGAATAGTCATTTTTGAGGCCGTATATAGTCCTTTTGTCACTGGATATTAATGTAGCTACTTTATAAACTTGATCTTAATCGTTATCGTCGCTAATTTAATAGAATCTTTAGAAATTAAGTTATAAAAAAAAATTAAAGATAATTATAAAGCTCTATAATTATACTTCTTATATATAGCGCTTTAAAACGACTAAACTATGTTAGAAACACGTCTTTATTCGACTTATTAATAAATCTTAGCACGTAAGACTAATTTAAGAGAATACGATATAGTAGAGTAGTAAGATAATATGTGATATATGCTTATAACGTAGTCCCGTCTCTTACTTAGTCTATACTATCTCTAGCTATTCTAAAGAAGAAGAAGTTAATAATTAAAAGAATTAATTAGTAAGAGAACGTATCTTAATCGAGAATAGATAAGAATAAGTAATTAAATAGTTAAAAAAGAATTAATTATTAAGATCTTAGATATATTTAAATTAGCTATATTCGAAGATTAATCGAATTAGATACTACTTATAATATATTTAAATATAGTACTATTTTCTTTATATTCTTATTATTATAACTATCGCTATATTATTATTAATATTAGCGCTTATTCGTATTCTCGTTTAAAATAAATTTAAACTAGATTATAATAACAACGTAATTCTAGCTAATTCGTATAATATTAGTATATAAGCTTTATAAAGAATAAGATCTTATTAAGTTTAATATAATATCGTGTTTATTTTAAATAATAGTGTGAGGGCGCTTTTCAATTGTACCATAGAACTAAAAATATAACTCATGGGTTCGGGTGCCGCGCTTCATAGAAGGCGCACGCCCTATTTGAACCCATATGGCCTAACAATTATCCCCTCTTCTAGGGCGACGTCCCCGGCGATCCTAGAATCCTAACCTCAGTAGTGCCGACCCCAAGCGTTAACAACTCTAGACCCCCCCCGAAGGGCGGCGATCCTAGAATCCTAACCTTAGCAGTTTCGAAACGACCCCTAAAGACAGGGCTATTAGGGCCCTGAGGATTGAATCCTCGGGTCACCCTCGTTAGATAACATCAAACCCTTCTAACTCGGGGTCAACTCGTTTAGAAGTTTTGATTAAAGCCGAGATCAAACCCACGACCCCGCTTTTTGCGTTGCGAATCGGCGCTTCGCCCGAAAATAATTAGCTGCTTCATGAAGTTTCTGATCCGAGTGTAGTCGAGAGTACTCTAGAGTACCCGAGCTGAACCCGGACCGAAGCGCGGTACTATTGTGAGGGCGCTTTCCAATTGTACCATAGAACCAAAATATGACTCATGGGTTCGGATACCGCGCTTCATAGAAGGCGCACGCCCTATTTGAACCCATATGGTCTAACAAATAGTCTTGGCGAACGCTCTAGAGTTATAAGTTAGTATATCGAGAAATAGCTACTTGCGTATCTTAAAGAGCGCTCTATATTATATCTTAACGAGTTGATATATATAATATTTAACGAATTTAATCTCGTCGTCGATAAGAGTATCGTCTAAAGAATTCTATATCGTCTTAATTAATCTTATAAGCGAATAAAGAGAATAATTAATTAACGTAACGTCTTTCTACGAGAAAGCTAATTCGCTACGCTAGTGTTATAGCTATAACCTTGAGGAAGCCTTTAGTAGACGCCTTTCTAGTCTAGTTCTTAACTAGAAGAAGAAGCTAAAAAAGCTACGTTCGTACTAGTACTAGCATGGCTAGACGTGAATACTTATTCTCCGAGCTCTTTTATAGTTTTTAATTAATCTTCTTTCACTTAATTAATTAGTATTTATACTTATTATTTAATAGCAACGTCTTTTACATTTAATTATTATTATATATATTATTTCTATATTAGATATAGTATTAGTTCTTTATTAATCTATTATTTGCTCGCTACTTGCTCGCTATTTACTTATTACTTGTAAGTCGATCTTAACGTTATTATTAATTCTTACTACGGGTCGGAAAGGTGTGGTATCTGTTGAATATAGTCGTTTTTAACTTTTTTTTAACTTTTTTTAAAAAATTATA
>JANQBS010000354.1:0-34600 GCA_033085395.1 Xanthoparmelia taractica | reverse complement strand
TTTTTAAAAAAAGTTGAAAAAAAGTTGAAAACGACTATGTTCAACAGATACCACACCTTTCCGACTCGTAGATATAATCGACGACTTCGAAAGACACTAATACGTATTATTTTAGATAACTCTTAAATTATATAAATATACTATTAAAAGATCTAAATTATACGAAATTATTAAAGACTTATAAGTAAGCGAGATTAAAGAAATTGTAGTAAGATAGCTCTCTCTTAATTGAATATCAACGTAATATAATCTTAATATCTATTCAACACTCGGCCCCGCGGCGCGACTATAAATCACGCGATTAATCTATTAGTTAGTGTGCTCTGAACGTAATTCTAACACGACTTAATTATTTTATTATTAATTAGTATAATAGTTAGAGTCGTATAGATACGCTAACAAGAATTACTTATATAACTTACTTCTCGACGTCATATACTAATAGAGCGTTCTCTAAAGTCTATTTAACTATAAGTACACTTTATTTAAATAATTATTACTTATATTATAATCGACCCAGAACACTTACTATTACGGGTCGAAAAGGTGTGGTATCTGTTAAACATAGTCGTTTTTAACTTTTTTTTAACTTTTTTTAAAAAATTATATCTTTTTAATCTATTTATAGAATTTTATAATTATATAAGCGTTCGCTTAAGCTTTTTACGTATTTTGAGAATATAGAAAAATATCACGTAATATATTTATTAAAAACCCAATGAGAGTATAGAATATCTTATACCTTTCGATATGATATTCGAAAAACTAATATCATATTATTAAATATATTATATTTTTCCGACTTATACTCACTGTAAACTTAGCTGAGTTCGTTCTTATCGTATTAATTTTAATCTTAACTCGAGCGAATTTCGTATAAAAAAGTAATTTTATTTAAAAGTTCGGAGAAAATTATTACTTTCTTATAAAATCGAACGATATCTTAATATTATATAATATTACTTACTTAATAATTTATTTATAGCTTTTATAGAATATCTTATAATACGAAGTAAGACGCGAGAGATTCTTAGACGAGAATAGATCTCGTAATTTATTCTACGCTATCTCTTAATTTAAAACGTTATCTTAAAAATACTCTAAATTAACGAGTATTTATATTATTTAAAAATACTTCTCGAGCGCTTAAGAATCTTATTTTTATTTAAAATATAATAACTTAAGAATAGTTAATATAATAAGTTAATATAAATCTTAAAGAGTTTTTAATTATTTTAAATAAGCTTCGCGAATAACGCGATCTTAAGATAGAAATTATTTAATTATACGACTCTCTATTTAAAGAAAATTTAAATTATAAATTAAAATATAAAAAAGAATAAAGAAAGAAGAAGAAGACTAAAATTACACTCGATTGATTTTAAGTAATTTATAATTATTTATAATAATAAGTGTAGAATCTTTAATATTAACTTTAAAGATCTTATAAGAGATTTATTAATTCGATATAAATTTAAATTTTAGCTAAACGCTTCGAAAAGTTCTCTTATTCTTTAGTATTAATTAATAATAAAGAATCTTAATAAAATAATTAAATTAATTAAATATTTAATAAGTTAAAAATTAATTAAGATTATTTCGATAATAAGATAGCTAGAATCGCTTACGTTAAGTCTCGCACTAATAGAAAAATAATTAAAGTTATCTATACTTAATCTTATCGTCTAAGCTTCGATCTTTATTAAATTATTAATAAGATTTTAAATAATTTATAAAAAAATTTTAAAAACTCGAATTATAAAGTAAATAGAGTTTATAAATATAAGGTCTTAAAGTAGAAAGATCTCTTATTTAGCGACTTTTATTAAGACTTTAAATATCTTATTATAAAGTTAAGTATATTAAATAAAGCTTAACTTCGAAATATAGATAAGAAGCTCGTTTCTTATCTTCGTATAATCTAGACGAACTCTTTTATTAAGTTTATTACGATATTCGCTTTAAAAGTATTCTTAACTCGAACGAATAATAAATATTATATTATATATTAAAAAAAGATAGTTAAGAAGGTTAAGAATATAATAAATAAGATATAAGTCTCTAAGCGTGTAACGTTTATATTTAATTTTATAAATATTTTCTTTTCTCGAACGAATTTAATTTCTCGATATCTTTTTTTCGCTATAAAGTAATAATAGCGAAAAACTATTAAGAATTAAAAAAAAGATATTTACTATATTTATTATAAAAAGAGATACTTATTATTCGCTTATTTAAAACGTCGATTTTCTTATTAAATTAATAAGATAAAAAATTAGAATAAAGAGAGTTTCGTAAAATCGAAGTCTAAATAATTCGATTTAAAAAACTTATAATCTTATTTATAGTTACGAATTAAAATAGGATTTTATTCTTATATAATTTAAAAGAGACTCAATATAAGTTATTCGTCTTAAAATTATTTTTAGTTTAAAAAAGCCTAACTTTTTAAGAGAAGATTTATTACGTTTAAATTCTTATTAATATTAGAATTATTAAGTACGCGTTTATTAATAAACGTCTAATTTACGAGATTTATTAATTTCTAAGTATATAATTTATTTCTTTTATATAGTTTAGATTAATTTAAGATTATAATAAATAATTTAGTAAAAAGCTTATTACGTATATTATATATTTAAATCTTATTCTTTCGAGATATAAGAAACTTATAATCTTAATACTTATAGCGAATTTAGAATAATATATAATTATTCTAGATAAACTATAAATAAATCGCTTTAATATACTTTTAGATATAAATAATAATTTTATTCTCTTTCGAGATTATTTATTATAAACTTCTTTTATTTCTATAACTTATTTCTCTATTAAATCGATACTCTTAATTAAGATTTCTAAATTAATTTAATCTCGATTAAAGATTCTTATTTATCTATAATTTACGTCTAAAAATTATTTATTCTCTATTTATAGTATCGTTATTATCTTCTTTACGATATTAATTAAGATATAGTTTATAACGCTAAGTTTAAAGCGAAAGAAATTAATTTTTTTTAATAAAGATTATTATTTAGAATCTAAGCGACGTTAGAAAGTAATTTTTCTCTAAGTATTAAAAGTTTTTAAATATCTTTAATTGTTTTAAAGTCGATTAATTTTTTTCGTATTATCCTTATAATTATAAGATCGAGTTTATTAATAATTTTAAGTCGTCTTAAAATCGCGTTTATTATATATTTTTTTATAAACTTTAAAAGATTAAAGAGTACCTACGGGTCGGAAAGATGTGATATCTATTAAACATAGTCGTTTTCAACTTTTTTTCAACTTTTTTAAAAATTAATATCTTTTTAATCTATATATAGAATTTTATAATTATATAAGCGTTCGCTTAAGCTTTTTACGTATTTTTAGAATATAAAAAAATATTATATAATATATTTATTAAAAACCCAATGAGAGTATGGGATATCTTATATCTTTCGATATGATATTCGAAAAACTAATTCTATATCATTAAATATATCACACCTTTTCAACTCGTAAGAGTATCTAATAAATAATTTATTTAAGAGCTTTATTACTTCTAATAAGACTTCTTATTCGTTATTAATTCTACTTACTCTAAAGATTAATAATAATCTTTATTTCTATATAAATTATCGAAAATTAAATATTATAATAAAATATAATTAATACTTACTTTCTCTAATAGAGGAAGTTATTAATAAAATTAGAGAATATCGATATCTTATTCGTTTAAATATTATCGCTGTATTTAATAAGCTACAAATAAACCTCGATAGTAAGAATTATACGATCTTTATTATAGTTTTCAAAGTCTATAAATATTAAGTATTATTCTTTAAGCTAACGAATAAATAGAGTACTTTTTAATAATATATTAATAATATTCTATTCGATTTTCTAAACGACTTCTATTAAGTCTATCTAAATTATATTCTTATCTATAGTCGAACGAAGACGAAATATCAAAAGCACGTTAAATAAGTTCTTTAACGTCTACGAAAAACTAATCTATAGACTAATATTAAGAAATACGAATTTAATATTAAAGAAATCGTATTTTTAGATATTATTATATTAGGAATTAATCTATAAATAAACTTTTATAAGGTCGAGATTATACTTAATTAAAATATCTCTATAAATCTAAAGAAGATTTAAGACTTTATCGAATTTATTAACTTTTATTAATATTTTATTTATAAGTTCTTTAAGTTAATTAGACTCTTAATTAATCTTATAAAAAAGAATACTTTCTTCGTTTAAAACGAGATTTATATTAAATTATTCGAAGATCTTAAAAAGCGTGTAATTATTATTTTAGTTCTACGTTACTTTAATTTTAAGCGTTAAATTATTCTTAAGATTAATTCTTTTAACTAAGTGCTAAAAGAGATCTTATTTTAATATAACGACGATAAAGTTCTTTATTTAATAATATTCTATAGTAAGAATATAATCTTAACGAAATATAATTATTATATTAATAATAAAGAGTTACTAGTAATTATTTAATACTTCGAATATTAATAATTAAAATTAGAATATATCGAGTTATCTATTTAAGTATTTATTAATTATTAAATCTTAAAAATCTTTATAAAAAATATAAAGCTTATATATCGTTAAGCTCGCTATCAAGATATCTTATTTAAATTTAACTTTTAAATTATCTTTTATACGAAAATAATTAATAATAAAGTTAACGTTTTAATAAAAATATTATTACGAATCGAAAAGATATAATATCTATTAAATATAGTCGTTTTTAACTTTTTTTTAACTTTTTTTAAAAAATTATATCTTTTTAATCTATTTATAGAATTTTATAATTATATAAGCGTTTGCTTAAGCTTTTTACGTATTTTTAATACGAGTCGAAAAGATGTAATATCTATTAAATATAATCGTTTTCAACTTTTTTTAAAAAATTATATCTTTTTAATCTATTTATAGAATTTTATAATTACATAAGCGTTTGCTTAAGCTTTTTACGTATTTTTAGAATATAAAAAAATATTACGTAATATATTTATTAAAAATCCAATGGAAGTATGGGATATCCCATACCTTTCGGTATGGTATTCGAAAAACTAGTCCCATATCATCAAATATACCACACCTTTCCGACCCGTATCTATAAATTTAAAAAAGATTTAAAACTTTATCGAATTTATTAACTTTTATCGACGCTTTATTTATAAGTTCTTTAAATTAATTAAACTCTTAATTAATCTTACGAAGAAGAATATTTTCTTCGTCTAAAACGAGATCTATATTAAATTATTCGAAGATTTTAAAAAGCGTGTAATTATTATTTTAGTTCTACGTTACTTTGATTTTAAGCGTTAAATTATTCTTAAGATCAATTCTTTTAACTACGTGCTAAAAGAGATCTTATCTTAATATAACGACGATAAAGTTCTTTACTCGATAGTATTCTATAGTAAGAGTATAATCTTAGCGAAATATAACTATTATATTTATAATAAAGAGTTATTAGTAATTATTCGATAATTTAAATATTAACGATTAGAACTAGAATATATCGAGCTATTTATTTAAGTATTCACTAATTATTAAATCTTAAAAATCTTTATAAAAAATAAGAAGCTCACATATTGTTAAGCTCGCTATCTAGATATCTTATTTGAATTTAATTTTTAAATTATCTTTTATACGAAAATAATTAATAGTAAAGTCGACGTTTTAATAAGAATATTATTACGAGTCGAAAAGATATGATATCTATTAAACATAGTCGTTATTAACTTTTTTTTAACTTTTTTTTAAAAAATTATATCTTTTTAATCTATTTATAGAATTTTATAATTACATAAGCGTTCGCTTAAGCTTTTTACGTATTTTTAGAATATAAAAAAATATCACGTAATATATTTATTAAAAACACAATAGAAGTATGGGATATTCTATACCTTTCGATATGATATTCGAAAAACGAATCCCATACCATCAAATATACCACACCTTTCCGACCCGTAAATATTATTATCTATCTCAGCGAACGAAGTTAATAAAAGAAGTTAATATTAATATTAAACGATTCTTATCTCGAATCGTGTTTAAATTTAAGTTATAGAGATTAAAGAAGATCTATTTAAACGAATTTATAAGGTTAATAAAGAGAACTCTATATATAACGAATTTTATAAAGCGATGAATTATAATTAGGTTAAACTTTATAATCACACGCTAAGTCGGTGTCGTATCGTTAATAAAGCACTCTTTAAGAACGAACTATTATAGGTCTCGACCGAGTTTTATACGAAGCTATTAAGAAAGATTTATAATTAATCTTCTAGCGATTACTTAGAGATACGAAGAACGATTAATTTAATTCTACGTTATTACTATTAATCTAGCTACGTTAAAACGATTAAATAGTACATTCGCAACTACCATTACTATTAACGAAGTAAGGCCCCTCGAAATAAAACAAATAAACTATTAATATTACTTTTAATTTCTCAAGATCGTTAATAAAACGTTTTTATAAATTTTATTACTAATCTATCTCTATTAGACGATTTTAACGTTATCTATATTCTTATATATCGTTTTATAAAGAAACGTTACTACGTATCGTATTATTAAAAAGATAACGATTATTTATTAGAAGAACTTATTTGAATTCTTATATAAAATCTCTTTCGATTACACGAATTATCATAATCTCTCACATTAGATAGGGATATATAATTCATATTTACGCTCTAAAGAAGTCTCTGCAAGCGGCTACGCATTAAGATTAACTTATTTATTATATATTATCTCGAAACGAACGATTAGATCGAGAGGGCTAATTAGAATATAAAGCGAGATCTTCGTATCTATTATAACTACTTATAAAACAATTAATAAGTTAAATAAATTCTTATAATCGAATTTAGTAATAATAATAACACCTTATTCGCTATATCCCTTATCTTCTTTTACTTTAATCGAGGTTTTTATTCTCGTATATCTTTCGATTAAGATTATACTTTTTATAAGATTACACGCGAACGTCTATAAGTCTTAAAGATAGAAGATATCACGACTAGAATAAAGGAGATTTTAAAGTTTAAACGATTATAACTAGAGAGAATACGTAGGGCTATAAAGTTATAAGCGAATAAATATTGTAAGAAGATTACTTACAATGTAGACGATTGAGCTTAACTATCGTTTAAAAATATTAGAATTAAACGCTTCTACAAGAACCTTAAAGACAAATAACTCGATTTATATAGAGTATTGAAGCGAGTCGATACCTTATATCGTTTAAAACTCTCTTAAAGTATAAGAATTTATCTCGTCTTTAGCCTTAAGATGCTTAGATCTACGACTATAAATTCTCTATTAGAATAGAAGCACGACTTTTTTAAATCTATAATAATTAATAAAAAAGAGTTATAAGACGTAAACGATATATTAGACTTTAGGCGTTACTATAGACGACTTTAATATAAAGTTAAATAAATCGATCTAAATAGAGATAATAATTAATACTATACGAATTAAGATAAGTTCGAAGACTTTAAGAAAGTAATAAATAAATTTTATAGACGATATCCTAATAAACCGCGCTAGGCCCAATAGAGAATTAGACTTCAATTGATTTTTACTTATTATTTAAATCTATCCGGCCAGCTTCGAGTAAATCGAAATATCTTATATTCGATCTCTATATTAGTATACGTTTCTTTTAGGCGTTCGAAATTATTTCTATATGCGAATACTATTCTTCTATAGCGCTGGGACATCGCTATTTAAGGGGGGAGATAATATTATGAGTGTGACGATTATATAGATTTGTAATACCAAGTCGGCTTATCTTCTCAATTGGAACTACGGCTTTTCTTCCCAATTGGAACTTGCCCCTACAGGCCTTGGCGTCCCTTATAGATATTCCTTCCCAGCTAGATAGTTCCTCCTTAGACTTAATTTATTCGTTACACACCATTATTAACTTGTTCTGGTTGCAGTTCTAACACTAATTAACTTTACGAGATCTATAAGAATTCTTCTAATACGAGAACTAATTTTTATTAAAATAGATCTATTTTTAAGAGAGAATCTCGCTATAGATTAAAGAATTTAATGTATAATTATATATCTATAGTTATTAGTAGCTAGCGAATTATAAAGACTATTTCTTATTAGAATTATTATTATATTAAGTTCGTAAGATCTTTCTTTAATTATTTTTAATAATTTTTTATCTCTTCTTAATTAATAGAATATTTATAGTAATTCCGCTATAGATTTAAAAAATAATTTCGTTATAGGCAATAACGAGATTTTCCGTTATTTGTATAAGGATTTCCAGAAAATCTGCGGGATCATTCAGCTAAAACGAAAATTCCGTTATATCCGATTCCGTTATATCGGGAGTTGACTATACGAGATTCAAAACCTGCGATTTGAAATACCCTTTTAGGAAATAAAAGGAATGCAGATGCCACACGAGTTTCAAAGTCTGCATTTTGAAAACCCCCTGATAGGGGAATACACAAAATGCAGATGACTGCACGAGATTCGACGCCTCCAATTTGAATTGCAATCTATAGAATACAGATTCATTTCTTACAGCCTCTAACGCGTGACTCTGGTATAACAGAAGGTCAAGTTCGCGATGGTAGACGTGTTGTTCCTGCAACTTGACTGCGGACAGTCCCCCTCCCACAGTCCCCCGTCGCTCTAAATAAGCCTCTCGCAGGCTAGGCTTCAGCCTTTATCAAAAATGGGTTGGTCCCGCACCAAAATTCGGTAAACGAGTGCGCAAGCATATGTGGGGAAGACTTCGAAGAATTGATGATCTAGTCAGCTAAGTCTGCTATAGTGAAGAACTTATCAATTGATCAGCTAGCTGGCTAACATCCTCCTTTCTAGGCTGCGTCATCTTCGCCTCCTTTCTCGCCGCCGCCGTTATACGCTTAGTAGCCCGATGTGCCTTAGCCTCTTATTCGTGATCTTCTTGAGACTTCAATCTAGCCTTCTAAAATGACTTGATCGCTATATTTCGTCTGGCCCTGATCACTACTGAGGGAGTAGGATTATTCGAAATAACGAGTGCTCGCTGCTGGCTAAGGCGGTTTGGTTACTTTATAAGAGGTGAAGGGAGTTTTGATGAGAGCTGTTTATCGTTAAAATCATCGATATGGGCGAAATTAGACTGTTCGGATACCGCTGGACTTAGAGATTGCTGAGGCTTCTGAACAGGCTGAGTACCTAGAACTTGAATATCGCTGTCGCTGTCGCTCTCGCCGGCGTTATTAGAGAAAAGAGAGTCAAATTCTTTTAAATCATTGAATTCTTTCTCCCGTATTTGACGAGAGGAGGACGCCTCTCCCTATTCCTCAGGTCAAATTTGCTGTGAGAATTCGGAGCGTGTTCCTTGATCTATCAATATCTGCTCCGCATGCTTCTGATTCCTCTCTTTTTCAATCTCTTCTGCTCAAATTCGACGACGTGATGCTACGTCTTCTGCATCAGCAGCCTCACGTCCATGAAATTTCTCCCAGAGTGCTTGCGCACTCGCTTACCGAATTTTGGTGCGGGACCAACCCATTTTTGGTAAAGGCTGAAGCCTAGCCTGCGGGAGGCTTATTTAGAGCGACGGGGGACTGTGGGAGGGGGACTGTCCGCAGTCAAGTTGTTGTTCCTGGACCGTACGGACTTCAACGCTCGCAGAGGCTAATTTCCCCCAGCACACAGCACATCTTACTACTGCAGGGTCGTACGAGTTTCAGCGCCCACAGAGGTTGATTACCGTAAAGAGTAATAATCTCGACTTTCGACGATCGCAGTAGCTAAATACCGGAAATAGAAATCAACCTCTGCAAGCGTTGAAAGTCGTACGGTTCTGCAAGAGTAAGAGTAGAATTTGCTATTCTACTCTTGCAGCACCGTACGATTTTCAAGGCTCGCAGAGGTTGATTACTCCAATAGGAAAGTCTACTCCAGCGGTCGACCATACGACTTTTAACGCTTGCAGTAGTAGAATACTGTACGAGAAGGAATTCTACACCACCAGGACAACCGTACGAGGTTCGACGCTTGCATTAGTACTGGCGGGCACTAATCTAACGCCCGTCCATGTTGCCAAGACTTTCGCGCCTCCCCACACTATCTCCTATGCCAGTGGCTACATCGAGGTATTCCCCGGCACACTAATCCGGAAGCTCCTACCACTTGTCCATAATTATTGAACCAGGATGGCCTCATCCATCGTATCAGCATTTCACGCTCATTTTGATTCATCCAAGACCAATGCAGCTCTAAGGGACGCCATCATTCACAATTGGTATCTTGGCTGGACCAGCTTTGGCGGCCCTGCCGTCCACTTCCAAATCGTGGGAACTCAGACTTCCTTGAGCCTTATCCATACTGATTAGAGTAGTTTCATAAGCTGTTTGTAGAAAAGCTCCAATGGATAGACGAAAGGACTGTAAGAATCCCAGAGCTCGTTGCCGATGCGCTGGATTGCTCATGGCGCGCACAGTATCAAGAAACCTTTGCCCTGTGTCAAGCGCTCCCTGGGCCTGGTAGTACGAAGATGCTTTATGCTATCAATGTCATCCGGGGAGGTTACATCGCAGGAATTATATGCTTCCTGTTGTGGAGGTTGGCCGCTCTGATCCTGCAATCTTTCGCTGACGTTCATTGTTGAAAGTCTCCCTGGCGCAATTGGTGCATATGCACTTGGAATCGGCGTCTCAAAAATCGGCGACACCCTTCCTGGCCCGGTTTATGCCCTCATCTCTGGCTTGAACGGTGCAACAGTGGGCATTATCGCGCTTGCGGCCGTGCAGCTCTCGAACAAAGCCATCACCGATAGAATAACTACCATCTTGGTCTTTCTCGGCGGCACATCCGGAATGCTGTATAACGCGCTCTGGTACTATCCCGTCCTGATGTTTGGTGGGGGATGCGCCACGGTCATTTGGGACTACGGATGGGGCCACCGAGTTTTTCGGGTTGCCAAGACAAAAATGTCTCGTCGACGAGACGCTCAGATGAGTGGTGATGAGGAAGAGCCACAGGCATTAGAACTACAAGGCATTCCCCAAGACGAAGCTCATCCAATCGGGAATCCTTCAAACATCGCAACATCGCGACGGGCAATCTCGAGCCATGCGGAGCAGCACAGACATGAGATCAGCACTGCGGGAGACCATCAGTCTGTAGAAAATTCTCAGGAGAGAATTGTCGCTCCCGAGTTGAGGACGCCAACTTTTTCATGGAAATTTGGCATCATAGTGATTGCTTGCTTTTTTGGAACTTTCATCGCAGTCATGACGCTTCGTGGAACGCTGCATTCGCCTCCCAGAGGATTTAGCCTGTTTGCTAACCTTTATCTTGCCGGAACCATCATCTTTGGCGGAGGCCCTGTCGTGATTCCCTTGCTACGAGAGTATGTCGTCGCTGAGGGATGGGTATCTGCTCGAGACTTCCTTCTCGGCCTAGCCATCATCCAAGCGTTCCCAGGCCCCAACTTCAACTTTGCGGTATATCTGGCCACTCTCGCTGTGGGGAACCCCAGCCATCTCAACCCGGCAGCAGGAGCGGTCATCGGCTACATTGCCATCTTTGCTCCGGGTTTGGCCCTGCACACCGGCACCATGGGCGGTTGGAGTGTATTACGCCGATATCGATGGGCGACGTCTGGGATCCGAGGCGTGAATGCCACAGCGGTAGGACTCGTGTATACTGCTGTATATCGGCTGTGGGAGATTGGATATGTGGGAGCGGACTTTAAGTCCGGGTCTCCCCTCGGTGATGATCCGTGGTGGGTTGTGGTCACCGCAACATCTTTTGTCGGTGGGCGGTGGTTTGGGGCACCAGCTCCGGTGGCAATCTTGCTGGGAGGAGTGATGGGGATGGTGTGGTACGGAGTTGTTTCGGACTGATGCTGGAGGTTTTTTTTCCGGGTGTTCTGTTCGCCAGCGATGAGTGAGATGGTCAGGAGTGCTTCGATTCCACGAAGGATTACGCTCGGTCGAGTCTCGGGACAAATGGCGCTCGCAGTTATGAATATCGTGAAGATTAGTCCTACTTTGTGCCGGATTATGGAGAGTGCAGAGCAGGATATTTCTCCTCCCAAACAGTGTTAGTGATTTCAGTCTACAGTGGTACGATAGTCAAAGCTTATAGAGCAGAATAATTCGAATTTAAAACCTCCAACGATGCTTCTGCTCACGTGACTGCAACCTTCTACCAACACTTAGAAATAGCGCCAGGATATCCCAGAAATGACTGCAGGCTTGGCGGCCTTTACCTCCACTGTTCACGGCCATCGTAAAATAAGCGTAGCGTTCACCATAATGTATATCTTGCCCAGGGAGTCAATGGATGAACAAATATCAAAACGAGCGCGTGAGGGAGGATTCAGACTTTCCGTCACCAAGGATGCTACACTCGGGAAAGCGCGTCTTCGGAAAATGCACCAGCAGACTGTACTTTAGGCTGGCATGCCTCGCAAGTATCCGGAAGGAACGATTTATCGCCCGAAAGGCCCAAGCGATTGTTCTAAATCTGTACTTGCCATGTCTTAGGGAGCTTTATACAAATTCTCTCGACAACCTGTTCTCTAATCGTACGTGAGCAAGGTAAAGATCTCTCTATCCCGCGTGTCCTCAGGGCATATGACTGCTCGATATGTAGCGATTCCCCAAACTTCTGATTCTCCAATCCTAAGATACTCGTCAGTCCTCCCAATTGATCGCAGACCAAAAGCTATCAACCTCCTTCTCAGTCCTAGCTTCTTGCCCGACCTCCTCCACCGCTTCCTCGTCTGCAGGCTCAAAGTCCTGGATTAACGCCGGTCCCGCCTCCCCGGGAGGTTTGAGAGGAAGCAGCTCGAAAAGTCGATCTGCTCATATGGGTATCAACATCTGCCATTCTACTTCAACACTGTTCAACTCACCGTCGAGGTCCCCTCGTGAGGCTCTGTTTATCACTCGCAAGATATCTCCTTGTCGAAAGTAGGGCTTACTTCCCGTCTTAGAGTCTTTGAGCGCGCGGACGTAGTCTTGTGCTGGGGCCGAGCGAGTCTGAGGCTCCTGCTCATAATCCTTCTCCAACTCTTGGAGAGCGTGAGAACCTTCTGAGGTAGGCGTACCGGGTGGAGCTTCCACGTTTCTCCAAACAGTATTATTTTCCTCGGTTGCCGTCTCCCACTTCACTGGATCGTAGGCCTCAAACTCCCCTTCCCCGCTTTCGAGTTGAGCCTGATCATCTGTTTCATCTTCTCTACTGGTCAGTCGGAATCTCTGCTTGGAGCCTTTCAAAGGCATACTCACCTTGCGCGCTCAATTCTCTGGCGATCGAAACTTCGATCTCCAATACGACCTGTTTCAACTCCAAAGGGTCAACTGCACCTTCCTGAACACCCATCATCTGCATAATAGAATCCAGAGGGACTCTTTCGCAACAAAGTTGATATGCCAGATCAACTTGGTCTTTGCTCATCGTGACAAGCTTCGCTTTGCTGAACGCTGAGCTGCTTCCCTGCTCATTGTATTTCGCAGCATTCAATACCCTTTCGAGCTCTTTGGCCCACTCCTCGATATCATCAGTGACGGATTCCGCCCTGCGTTCTTCCGATCTAGCTTCATCGTCATTTTCTTCTTTTTCCTTCCCTTTCCCTTTCCCTTTCCCTTCACTCATGCTGGGGTCTGAATGGGAGGTCACAAGACAAATTCAGTTCAACGTTCGCTCGATTTCTTCTGAGGCAAGCGAAAGGGCGAACCTGGGGCCTACTGACATGAGGAAATGTTTGCAGGGGAAGAATGTGAAAAATGAACTCTACAAGCAATCGAGAATCTCGGGTCTTAGACTTTCGTACATTACCCGAAGATAAAGAGGCCCCAGCACTATGGGCTGAATCAAAAGGCTCGTGACTTATGGGAGCGATAACTACTTCAGGCTTGACAATTCCACCGATATTCAGCGTCAATACGAAACCCTATTGGAAGGCTGTTTTTCCGAAAGACACACAGACCTACCGAGTCGTTATTGTGCCACAGGATCTAGCTCCTCCTGTGGTGTGGGCTTACCGTAAGTAGTGCAGATAACTTATGTGGAGGGAAATATGGACAGAGATTGTTTCGATTCAAGGTAAATTCTTATTTGAATACTCGTTCTTACTTATTAACGTGTACCAGTTGCAAAGTGGAATCGAATTGGTTCTGCAATCTTCTCGAGCTCGTAGCATCAACTCCGGCCGCCCCCAAGCCTACAGCTTCGTTCTTGTCTCTTTACAACTATGGCCCCCAGAGCCCGTGTTGGAAAGGATTCTGGCCCAGAGGATTCTCCTCTTTTCTCTTCGTGCTGAGACGACGAACCTCTTCTTCCACTTCTGCGACTGTGCTGAGCCGGTGTGGCTGCTCAGAAGTGTGCGGCAGATTCTCCTCTATACTCTCAGAAATGGTTAGCACGTCATGTCTCTTCTTCTCCGACTTCCCCCCCACGCTTTTTATCATCCACTTTTTGGGCGGCTCGCTCAAATTTGTAATGATGTTCTCGTGGATGTCGTATTTGCACGCCTGCCACATGTCGAGTTGTTTTTGATAGATGTCGTTGTGTAGCAGGTCGATTATCCTTTGGCTCGGGAGGAGTGTCGGTTTTGCTCGCTTCAGTCTCGCCCGGGTTATGACCGTCATGGCTTCTGGTAAGCTTACATCGTACGTTCTCATGACTGATTGGAAATTCGTGTCAATGCGATGCCCGAGTGAAGCTTGTCAGTGCGTATGCGGTATTGTACTTACGATATGCGGCCAGCGCTGCGACACCTCCCCCTACATCCCACACCAACACACATTCCCCATTTCCAAACGTCCTGTCAATAATACTGCACGCTTCACCAAATATTGGAAGCAGATCTCCCTCGGTATCACTTTCTATGGTGAAGACAGTTTTGTCGAGATCTGGTGCTTTTTTGAAGCCTTCCCGCTCCAGGTCTGCCAGGGGTTCCTTGGAGATACAAATGACTTGGGTGATATTTCTCCTCTGAGCGTGCTCATTCTCCGAATTGCTGAAAGGGGAGTCAACATTAGCCCCGTTTCCAGATGAGAGAAGAGGAGACGAAGACGCACGTTCCAAGCCAGACGCCCTTGACGATCTCGTCCGCCTCCTTCCATTCTGGAGGCGTCCGGTTTTTGAGTATGCCCTTTAAACTTCTGATCATGATTGAAATTAACACTCTCTTGCCTTTTTAAAAGTTTTGTAATGCAGGTAAAGGATCTAGACAGTGGGAAGAGAGCGAGACCAGATGCATACGTACGGATATGAATCAGGCGACCCGATGGATACGGTAATGCAAAACGTGAAACTCCCGAAAGGGAGGAAAAGGGCACGAATCAACATGGAGCATTAGGAAGACCTCGCCATTGTGCTTTATCGTCAGCTAGGGGCATGTTGTGACTGGGTTTTCTGTTGGGGCAGAAGCAACGAGAAGTGTCGTTCATCTGGACAGAGAACGGAGCACATTTTAGATGTGGTGACCTTTTTCCTCCGGAGTACCTTTGCTGAACGACGTAGGTTTTTGTTAGGACCAAAAATGCTTCGATAGGGCTTTTGGATGGCCCTGGTGCCAAATCGTAAGAATTGTATATCGATTTCGATATCCTGTCCGCGCATCCATCATCTTGGCATATCTAGCCCATGCGCGCAAACAGAGTCGGGAGAAGAAAATGGCATGTGCTATTGGACTGCTATGACAGTGGTAATGAAGGATGATTGCAATGGTTGATACGGAACACAGAGAAAGCTTTGAGCTTTTGGTATGGACAGGGCGTAAACTTGGACGAAAGACGGTTTTACGAGGCTGGCACGACACTTTGCAGGCTTTGGAGGTGTTCAAACTTCATGTTTCTGTGTTGGAGAAGGAGATTGTACAAGTCTTCTGACGAAAGCGTTCATCCTGTAGCTAGAAAGGCGTAGTTGGTCTCGACGGGGGTATCGTAACCATGGAACACGACTTCTTCACGAAACAGCCTATCAACGATATATGCGCCAATACGACGGGACTCCATTTGCTAACATCCCTAGGTGCACGAGCTTATTACATGCGATTCTGTCTGCACGAATGGCTTAATCCTAAAGCCCACGATATCCTCGCGATCCTCAGAAACAGCCTGACGAAAGGCTACAGTAAGATCCTGATTGATGAGAGCGCGGTACCGGATCAAAGGGCTCACACTCACTGGCTAAGCACGAGTCCAGACATGGTCATGATGGTCAACTTTTTTAGGAAGCGAACGCACAGAGCGGAATTGGCGTACGCTGCTGGAACCGACTAGCTTCAAGATCGTCAAAATTTGGACCCAGGAGCCAGATACCGAGAGCTTGATCAAGGCTGAAGCGGCTTGAGAACTTCTACGTTGCGTTTAGACTCCAGGAACGGGTAGTCTGTTAGGGACACCGTTACCATTTTGCTTGCCAGTAGATAGCTGATTCATTGGCCGATGACACTGTCATCATGCTCAACGAGCATGAATAAATGAGATGGAGTGAGGAAATTCGCCGCGTAGTTGGAACTCGGCCATGCTGAAAGAGTGCAAAAGAGATTGAATAGTGTTCTACAGCAAAGGGGATTTTCGTGCTTGTTTTCGCTGCTGTTTGCTTGACGTTATGTCGCTGACTAATCGATAAATGGGAGATGTCTACCGTCCGTTGGATGTGATTTAAAGCTACTGATGAATGAGTGAGTATAAGACAAAAATCATTACGAGAAGTACGTGAATCTGATGATAGTTTATGGAGATGAAAGTCTATAGATAACGAGCCGTCGAGAATGGACCCATAGGCAACTAAGGAGACTACCAGTGCTGACTTGTTGTCTTGGCTGCTGAGAAACGCCATCTTATTGACAAGACTAAATCCATGCTATAGAAAGAACGTTTGCTGCCTGCCTTCTCGATTGCTCTTTGATAGAATGTTCTTAATGTAAGGATTAAGAGGTCTCTAAGATGGGTGATAAGCGCAGGCTCTAGGGTGGAGATGAGATTATTGGGTAAGTGGATGAGGACCGGATGAGTATGTAAACACGCTGCTACGGTTCTCATCATTCTTGTGCTCGGGACCTAAGATTGATGATTGAAACTTCTCGGAGGAACCACTGGGTGACATTTGGGATCCTCATAATACTGAGAAGCATTTGTGGAGCAACTCTTCTTTGCCTGAAGAGCTCATCATCCTCAGCTTAGCTCCCAAACTTCTCAGCTAGGCTTCCACAAGAGTTTTACTATAGCTAGTGTGGGTACTTTTCATACTGTACGTACTGCCAGACTCGATTGATTCACGGCGCCATTCTAGGCTTACCTACGATATCAGATTCCACTTCCGCAGACATTCTTCGGTCGCTTATCTTGAGGCTATTACATATTCTGAACTTCAATTTTTAGCAGCTTCCGTCATTGCAGGTCACCAATCAAGCACAGAGCCCAGCTTGTCCTGTAACAATGTCCTCCACTGAGATCACTACTCGCGAGGATGCCTGCAACAAGCCCGCATTCCCACTGCCGCCTGAACTACGTATCAAAGTCTACGAAGAGCTTCTGATTCAACCAAAGCACTCTCTCAAACCCAATAATATCCTTCCTTGGACACGTTCTGGCGAAGAGTATTACATCTTCACCAATATCCTCCGAACCTGTCGGACATTCTACGAAGAAGCGCTCCCGATCCTCTACGGGAAGAACACCCTGCATTTTCACGACCGTAGATTCAGCGAGCCAGTTCTCCCTTTCCCAGAAGGACACCTCACTATGGTCAAGCGTGTCGAAGTCCACATCAGGCCCTTCGTTTTCAGCAGTGCAGAGAGAATGGGGAATTTTCTTATGATTCTTGGCACATCCGGTGCGAAGCTCGTCGATCTCTACATTCGTATCCACATGTGTATGGATCTCGATGAACCTTCACGTGGGTGTTACTACCCACTGCCACCACTAAGCATGTTTGACCAGTCCTTACTTGGTAATCATCCCATCGTGGCGGGATTGTTCTCGCTAAAGGCGGTGAAGAAGCTAGATGTCCAGATGGTGGACGAGGCCCGCTTCGGGCCTGGCGTCGCTAATGCGCTCAGAAAAGCATTCATGAAGGAAGGAACTGCCAATGGCCGGTCTATTACTATTACAACACGGTGCACTGTGCCACACGAGGTACTCGACGAGGAAAATCCATGCCCTTACTGTGGAAACACGAGAGAAGATGTGTTTAATGACACCGCAAACTGGGAGTATAAGGATGACATGTTTACTTGGCGAGCTGTCGATGATTTTATTTCGTTGAGTCGTGAATTGAAGAAGAGCAAACCGAGGAAGGCCAAGTTGGTACCTGGAAAAGCACCCAAGGCAAAGGAGCCTCAGACCAAAGCTGCAGCCACGAACCATACCACAACAACCAAACAGACTAAGGCAAAAACGGCCAAGGCCTCTTCTAGGAAGGCAGCCCGGTAGACAAAGCCTCAGGATGCCCGACAGATGTCTTTCAGCATTCACGGTCAGCATCTCTAACGACTGGCTTCGATCCATAATCTATTAGGATGCCATTGATTGCACTGGATCGCTTGATGCAACCTAGTTGTATGCCGCTCTTTCTCAAAAGCTTCTCGAGCCTCGAGGCTCAAGCTAACTCAGAAGCAGCCGCACCAAACATTCTAGATGGGCACAATGTATTGCCTTACCGCTTGCAAGGACTTCGACCACCATTAGTATGCACAGGCAACATTGCACACAGATGCACCCCCTATCAAACATTGCACCAGCTATCTAGCATAGGAAGAGAAATATGAAGAAAATGCATACTAGCATTTACGCTCTCACACATGACTCTGGTTAACCTGAAAACTGATTTGTAGATTTAACGAATGCTAGATGCTGCACTTTCTTCTTTACCAGTACGCACGCATGTGTCTGCCTGCTTGCATGGCCTTGCGACTTTACAGGCTCGCTGCCTCCTGTTGCTCCCCGCAAGCATGTCTGTCTCCGCGAAATTGTCCCTCTTCAAGCCTTCATTGCAATTGCCTAAGCTGTAGCCAAGTCTGCCTACCCTGAGGTGACGAGCAGTAGGCAGACAAAATATCCCCTCAACCGTCTCTCACATAAGAACGCCATCACCCCAGGTCTCAGCAAGGAGCTCAGCGAGGCGTGGATGTCTGTTGCCGAAGGCATGATGATAATATTGTCTTCGTTCCTGGTTCTCCTATTCGAGATGAGAGATGAACATCCTTCACCACATGTCATTTTCTGTTGGTGGTGGTTCCTTTATTTAACGTGCCCAGATCGTGACGTGAGTCATATGTTGTACTGTTGTACCAAAAATTCTGCTAGTTTTGGCGCACCGTTTCGGCGCCTATGCCATGGGGGATTTATTAATTGTGCGTTCGGGATTTCGACTGGATTATTAGGTTCGACAGGGTTTTTCTCGTACTTCACGATAAGCCTTCGCTCATCACGTGCACGCTCCCTCTATCTCCCGACTAGTCCATTGCACCCTCGGCTTCATCTTCTTCAGGCTTCCTACCCTCTCGATCCTCCTCTAAAGCAACTTCAGGCACCACACCACTCCTAAACAGCCTATCCAACCTTGCAGCCCGATCCCAAACCCTCCTTTCTTCCTCCCCTTCCCCCTCCCCTTTCTTCCTAAAATACATAATCCGGTGCTGTGGAATCCACTCCTCGTCAGTAATATCAGCTACACCACCTTTCCACACCGAGACATCCATTTCCATCATTTCGGGGGCGTGGCGGTCAATGTAGCCGACGACGAAATCGGACTCGTTGAGCGAGGGGTCGTGACGGATGCGGGAGAGGATGTCCTTTGCGGGTCGTAGGGAGGGTTTGGATTTTTGGGTTTCGTGGGCGGCTTTACGGGCTTTCTTTGCTCGGGAGCGGGATGGGGTGGGTTTGTGTGATGGGGATGGGGAGGAGGAGGAAGAGTCGCTGTCGTTTGCTGAGGTGGTTTCTGTGGCGGATGGATGCAGAGGGATGATGTCTTCGTTGGCTTCGAAGGATGAGGGTGGACTCATGCTGGCTAAGGAGGAATCGGCATTTTTGGAATCATTGGAAGGATTTGTAGGAGCCATGGCTTTCTACGACGGTAACTGTGATAAGGGAAAGAGATATGCTGAGGACAAGGTGACTTTGGCAGAGCCAAGTTCTCTGCAAGATGATTTTCTGACAACAATTCGAATACGGTCTTATAAAAGTGAAGGAACCACACGCGTTTATATAAGTAATGATACAGATTTGCAGAGATCTGACTCATCTGGTGGCTATGGCGGGTCTAAGCCTACTTTTGACGACCAGAAGGGACAACCAACAGCTAATTGGGAGGGTATAGGGAGATGGTGTCCATACTTAGCTTGAAAATGGCTGAAGAATGTGCTTTTGCACGCAATTTTTGACCATCGACCGTTGATTGATCGATTGATAGACTAAGTGACATGCTGACAGATTATCCCATCCCCTGGCAGGGTGTACGTTTCAGGGGCTCAGCCCTACTATCCGCGGGGGATGCCAAGCAAACGTACACCCACCCTGCCAGGGGATGGGATAGTAGAGCGCGCTAATTTGAGCCCCGAGGATTAGCCGACAGCCACTACGACTTCACTCTTACTTCCATTGTTTCATCTCATTATTACTTAATCTGCAAAGCTCGTGAGCGATACAAGAGACCAAGGTCTCAAAGTCAAATTAGCGCTGCTCTAATCTCCATCATGTCTGTCAACCGCTATGACCGAGAGCCTGCCTACAACAACCGCAGACTCTCTAACCCTCAATATCGCGGGGACCGAAACGGTCGAATATACGAAGACCAGTATTACAGATCACGATCGAGGGACCGATACCGAAGAAGCCAATCACCACGCGAACGATACTCATCTCCGCATGGTAAACCATAAATAAGGACACTTACATTGCTCAGCCTGCGCGTCTGCTAATACTACCTTTGGGAAGATCGCAACAGGTCGTCACATAGTGGGGATGAATTCGCAATCAAGGGTGCCTCCACTCGCCGAGATAGGGACTTAAGGGTTCCACAACCAGAGAATAGAGGATACGAGGACCACCGTCGAGACCGGTCTCCATCACCGCAAGAAAGAGAAAGAGCGCCATATCGAGATAGGGACCACGAAAGATATAGATCGCCCAGCTATGATAGCCGCAGCCGGAGTCGAAACCAGAGCCGTCATCGGAGCCGGAGTCGCAGCCAGAGAAGGGATCGATCATCGTACTATGGAGGTCCACCCAGTAGAGAGGTGATATTGGAAGGGCTGTTGCTGGACATGGTAGAGGAAGACGTTGGCCACCCCATCCACCATACGCTCAATATACCAACATGAACACCAAAGAGCCTAAGTGTGAACAAAACTGTTTTCGGACTCTGGCTAAGAAGTGGCATATTTCAAAATCTCACAGATTTCAAAAGAGTTGAAGCAACACCACCATGTTGAGAGACTCGAAGACGTACGGGTTATCCGAGATCGACAAACAAGTACAATGCACCCGCGGCGATATGTATAAAGAGCCTTGCTAATTTGATCTCAGAGGCGTCCCGAGGTTTTGGCTTCATAAGGTTCCCAACTCTGGAAGAGTCAAAGGCTTTCGTGGAGCGCAATTACCCAATAATTTATCTATCAGATAATGACGATCAAACAGCCAAAGTCCGCATAGCATACAGCCGTGAGAGGGATGATCGGACTCGCGGGGAGAAGGCAGATGGAGAGTGGACCTGCAAAATCGTGAGGCATACCCAAGCCGGACATACTCATGGCACCACTGAAACCTTTAGTGCACCTTTGTCAATTTTCCTGGCCGAACAAAATGTCATAGATGTCAAACACCGCAGATTGGTACGTCTAAGAATACCTAAGGGTTGAAAGCCACACTGATGATTATAGACATGGCTACGTTCAACCCCTCGGCAGCAGCAAAACCTCAGTACATGAATAGTGGAGACAGCGATGCTTCACCGAATGGCACACCCTCACAATTTCTACTCATCCGCAACCTGGAACCTACAGTGACGGAAGATCTTCTCGCCAAAGGAGTAGCCAAACTATACAAGCCGGGTAGGCGCTCATCGCCACCCGCAGCTTCGGCATCGAAAAAGAATACTTCCAAAGTTGCGTCGACTACCGGCGACGCAAACCTCGGCGCTAAGGAGGGAAGCCTCAGAAGAGTACTACTGGTTCGAGATAGGCGGAACAACGAGAGCTGGCGCTATGGATTTGCTGAGTTTGCTACTATTGAGGTAATCGTACAGGTTCTGGTTACCGAATGCCGCTGACAAGTTTGTATCAGGACGCACAAGCCGCCCTGACTCGCTATAATTCATTTGAAAAGTTCACGATATCCTCGAAGCCTGTTACCGCTGACTATATACACGCTGGTGTATTTGTTCCTGTCTTCAATGCTTCCGAAGAGACAGAGCGATTTACATTCAGTCCTCTGGGGAACACAGGTACCAAACTAGCTTACTGGGATGAAGGCGCTTGGGTCAATGAACTGGTTGTATCCACTGGCTCGCCAAAAATTGCAGCAGGTGAAGGTCAAATCCGATCTGCTGCCGACCAAGCAGCAGCAGCAGCTGAGAGCGAAGGTCTTTTGAAACCTGGAAAGGAGGTCGACGCAAGGGTGAAGAAGAGGAAAGCAGAGACCAACCCTACATCCAAACAGAAAAAGGTAACTCCGATTTCACATTATAACGAGCAGTGCCGCTGACACATGTCCAAGACAGCACCTGCGCACCTACAATTCTGGAGTAACCGCCACGCAGAACTTCACGGCATGAAACCGGAGGTCTCCACGGAGAATGGGCACGAAGGCAAAGAAACATCAGAGGCCAAGGAAGAGGCGAAGGACACTGACGCGCTTCCACAAACCTTTGCCAATTTGGCTAAGAAATGCTGCTACCTCTGCTCCCGCCAATTTAAGACGGAAGCTGAGGTAAATCAGCATGAGCGTGTCAGCGATCTTCACCAAAACAACCTAAAAAATGCAGACCTGGTAGCAAAGGCTCAGGGTAAGATGGTCAAGGCAGGTATCACATTGACAGCAGCCTCAGAAGATTCTTCAGAGTACCGTGATCGAGCCAAGGAACGACGCGCGGCCTTCGGCGCCGGCAAGAAAATCTCACTTCCGCTCAAAAAATCAGTAACCCAGCCAGAGGAAGAAACAAAAGACGAGCGAGCGCCAGTGCCGTCAAAAGGCGCTTCCTTGCTTGGTAAGATGGGTTGGTCTGCGGGTGAAGGTCTTGGTGCTCAAGGGACAGGTATGACGGCGCCTATAGCTACCGATATGTATGTGCAGGGGGTCGGCTTGGGAGCTCAAGGGGGAAGGATTGGCGATGCGTCTGAAGAGGCAGAGAGGAATACGAAAGGCGGCTACGGGGAGTTTCTGGAGAGGACGAGGGACAAGGCGAAGGAGAGGTTTGAGAGGATGGCTTGATGTAGGTCATGGAGCGAAGTAACCTGCCTGCTCAGCTCAATTGCTACAATCTGATAGCAGTGTAGATAGATAACCAATAAGTGCTTGGTGATATTTTCTCACTCGTCGGGGATTGATAGTCGGTAAAGTAGTCCAAGGTATGGCCAGTCCCGGTCACTGCTACAAGCTTGAGTCTTGCTGGAGTGAAGGGACTCAGCCACCTCACACGATTGATCAAGCTGCTCTCCACACTGAGGTTCAAATATACAGCCCCTTCATATATATTTCTAGACCCAGAACTTGTTCATAGGAAGAATAGCAGTTTTTCATTCGTCAGATCTTGGCGGGATGACATGGCGCCATACCTCTATACGTGTTCCCTGGGATATGCACCGCCCTGGGATATGCACCATTAGGGTTAGGGCTAAACTAGAATTTCAGCGTTTTTTTATCTATCTTAATATATTAATCTAAATCGAATATTCTAATTAATATTATAGATTCTTAGATATCTTATTCTTTATTAATAATTAATAAAAAGTATATTACTAAGATAATATCGAGCTTTAAGACGATATTAGAGTTACGATAATAAAAACTCTAGCCCTAACCTCAATATTAGGGCTAAAACTTTATCGATATCTTAATATTTTCTAATTGAATTAGTTTATCTATTAATATAAATATTATAATTAATTATATAGGTTTATAAATACCTAAGTCTTACTAATAGAAAGAAAATAAATATTATATAATAATATTATATCGATTTAAATAAGATATTAGTATTTGAGTAGTGCTAGCCCTAGCCCTAATGGTGCATATCCCAGGGAGGTGCATATCCCAGGGAACACGTGTAACGATTTAGCGGCAATCCTTGGGATTTGATTGCTCGTCTCAAGTCCTCCGATCTCCTCGGATCTGTGCTCGGATCTCATTGCATGCGAGGCATGGAATCCCATGAACCTTCGGTACGCAAGAGGCGCAATCGTGAACATCACAACTCCAGGAACGGCTGTCTCCAGTGCAAGGCGCGCAAGGTCAAGGTACATGTCCCCGACACTTCGCATCGTGGCCGTTGCTCACAATTCGTACTACAGTGCGACGAAGAAAAGCCCAAATGCCGAAGCTGTACTCGGAGAGCTACGCCATGTACATACGCCAATAATACTGGCTTAAATCAGCTCGCAAGAGCTGCACAGGTATCTTCCCCATACAGCAAGCCTGGGCCAGGCTCCATTTTTGCACCGGCCCAATACGACGATGGTCGCGGTGGCTTCAGATCCAATGGGAACAATGTTCTCCAGGCGAACAGCCGATTGCCGATGGCACAACCCTCACCATTGGCCCTCAACATGGCCCATCTACAGCTTCTGCATCACTTCATAGCAGTCACGTCAGAGGCCTTTGGCGTGGAGACTATTTCACGTGAAGCTTGGAAATTGACAATCCCTCAGATCGCGCTTTCCCATGAGTTTCTTATGCACAGCATATTGGCAGTTGCGGCGCTGCACATCGCCCATCTCCGGCCGGAGCAGAGGAGATCGTACTGGGAACGAGCGGTTATGCACCATGATCGAGCAATGGAGCTGCAGCCGGATGCTATGGCAAACGCAAGTCCGGATAATGCTGATGCGCTGTTCATGTTCTCTTTACTGGTGACCTACTTTGCTTTCGCATCACCCAAAGCTTCAGGTAGTCAAGAGTCGGAAGAGCCACTTGCTGGCGTCATTCAATGCATCAGCATATTGCGTGGAATTCGATATATCGTCCCACATATTCAGCGATGGGTAGAAGAGGGGCCATTAGCACGACTGCTATCCTTGCACCCCAGCGACATGAAGAGTAATCCCTCCTTCGACGATCTGGACACCGATCGCTATTTTCAAAAATTCCTCGTGTTATGCTCTACAAGTTCCGACATGAATAAGGCCTACGAGTTCGAAGATATAGGACAATACGCCGCGGCGGCCAGTACCCTTCGCGCCTCATTCCTCAAAGCTGAATCAATTGCAAACGGTGCACTGAAAGTGCCCAAAATCGGGCATTGGGCCTGCCTTCTGACTCCGGAATTTCTTCACAAGCTAGGAAATCTACATCCGATACCTTTGGTGCTCGTTGCCCATTGGTGCGTGATACTAGCGCAAATCCCACAATACTGGTGGATCCAGGGGTGCGTAGATCATACTATGGAACAAATACAGAAGAATTTACCTATGGTATATCACGAATGGCTTGAGTGGCCTACGAAAAAGATTCAAGAACAGCGAAAGATTGGGGCCCAAGGCGGACATGAGACAGGAAGCGCTTAACAGAGGTTCTCTACGTCTATGATGAGTACACATCCATTCTTCCGTGCCTTCATCGGCAATCGAACACATCTCTGTTCATGGGTCAGCCGGGAGGTATTGTCGCGACGGTAGCCTAATCAATGAAACACTAGACTCTGGCCAATTTACCAAAGGATCGAAAATGGCCAGTCCGAGCACCAATAGCCATGTGAAAGAGAATAGACTTACGACGCAAAAGCAGTTCCTCTCCCTCTCAACTCCCGAGCTACAGTATTACACAAGCCAATAAAAAAATGTTTCGCAGCCCCGTACGGGGCTAATATCGCGGCGCTGTCAATGACTCCGTCATGAACAAAGAGCTTGTTGCTCTGTGGTTATTATAGATATAGGAAATGGCCGCTCTCAAGACCTTCTACGACGCTCATGTCGAACCGGCCAGAGGGCGCAGATGGCGACAAAGAAGTTGTCTTTGCTTTTGAGCCCGATTCCGTGAAGATCGTCGAGCTTGCAAAGAGGTTGCGCCCTTTGTTGCATCTACGCTTGAATCCGACGGATCTGATACCAGAGCGGCGAAATTATCAACGTAAAATTAGCCTTCATAGATTTCTTAAGTACATCAGTGACCTTCTGGGCATGACGAAGGATCCTGGGGCCAATGAGGTGGCGAAGTGGTTAGCTTGCATGAGTGCAATGGCAGAAAATGGTACCATGCAACGGATGTTGTGGACGTTGTTATTCAAACCCCCGGAACTTGATTCCAGTCAATTGCAAAAGTCTGCGGGGGTCTTTTAAAGATACATGCCGACAGAAGACAGTCCCGTTGTTGCCGAAGTTCGATTTGAGAGACTTGGTTCGGGGTAAAATGATGTCGATATTTCTATAAGGCTATTGTCTAGTCAACATCCGCGGCCTCCACAACTTCGTCAACCCGAGCAACCCAACCCCAAAGCATTGCCACATCATTTTCGTCGCCATCTGTGTCACTAAGACAGAGGTGGCGGACGGACCAGTTTTGGAGGATTCTATATCAGTTCAGTGCTCTTGACGCGGTGTTATCGTCGACGAAGAAGGGACCGAATACGCTTACAACGTATCATACAAAGGAGATTAGGACTGGAAGAACACCCCGGTCCGTGAGTGGTAGTAGGGGCTGAATCTCTGAGACTTCTACGGTTCATGACACGTATTTTATTTTCGAGGTCTTCTGACTGCTTTATTTGCATCTATGTCGTTTTCGTCGTTTCCGAGTCATCCTGACGCAGAGCATGGGGTTTTCTCTGCTGCGCCTTGTTGTCACCAGGCATTGTCGGTACCTGTCAAGGTTTTAAATAGCTTTCTTTATCATTGTCATTCCTATCGGGGCGTGGGTCTGGATTCTTTCAAATTATCGTATATGCACATTGCGACCTATACTGCATAACGGTAGCCTCGGGTGAGTTCCAAATCGGAGTATGTTCGAAAAGAAAGCCGACAGGACTCTTGTGCACCGCAATGTCTGTTTAACCTTCTCTTTTCAGTACCTCCCAGCCGCGTCTCCACCACGCATATGCATACTCGACAGCTCCACACACTCAACATCTCCAATATCTCACACCACCATACCCTTCTTCCAATAACTTCTTCCAAGTAGCATCGAACAATCCACCATGGCGACCCCCCTACCTCCCCATCTCTTCCTAAGAATTGACTCTCCCCACGACTCCGCCGTCAGACTTTTTCAGAAATTACCCCGCGATTACCACGTCGTCCGCCGCGCCCACCATCCCCACGTCGTCAGCGGCACCAAACTATCCTTTCCGGACCTCATCTCTCCCAGTTTCGGAAGTTGCTCCTTCCTATCCCGCAGCGCAACGGACCCCGATTACGAAATGGAGATGGTGCAAACCACCGTCATCAACCTACGCACCCGCACCGGCCAATCCGCCCCCCTGTTCGAGGAACGCGCATTCCGGATCAAGAACGGGTCGTGGAGCCTCTGGAAGATTGACGGCCACGATAAAGCTGTGGGGCATAAAGTGGTGGATTTGGTGTTGGATGAGATCAAGCTGCCGGAGCGGAATGGGCCGTCGGAGCACGATATGGTGCAGAAGCTTATGTTGAGAGGGGGGCCGTGGATGGATGCGCGCGGGAGGAATATGACGGAGCTGACTGTGTGGTTGGGGAAGGAGGTGCGCTGGCTGGAGAATCATCGGCTTGATCAGACGGGGTTTGTGGTGGGGCAGTTTTGTTCTGATGAGTTTATACCTGAGATGGAGAGTGAGGAATGGCGCAAGATAAAGGAGAGTGAGGTCGGGGTTTTGCAAGGGAACAGGGTTGGGGAGAAAGGAGGGGTGGTGTGAATGTTTGGGATGCTGAACTGAACTTGTCCATACGGGTTCCTTTTCATCTCGCGTGTCTATCAGTGGAACGTGTGTGGTAAGTCGTATTGGACAAAAGAAGAGCAGTCTCGACAAATGCAGTTTCGGAAGAAGACGACCGCTGGCATCGAGTAAAAAGACAATAAAGATCCATATGGATAGATGATATTCCCGAAACCAACGAGCCTGAATTTTCTTAATGGCTATTACCAACAATGTGTGCCCTTCATTACTCAACAACGTATGACTTCCCGCAACTGGTAAAGTTCTCAGCTTTCGAGCCACCTTCATCACTTACCAGTTTCCATTACGACATATCCGGACTCGACATACCAAGTCAGGTAACTCCAATCAATGAATCCACAGTAGCGTCGGCATCCGACCGAGATCCCTCTCCTCTTCCTCCCACTTGACTTACTTACATCATCTTGCCACTAGCCAAGCCTCAGTTTTGCGCCCACTGGGATGGCATGCTTAACTGCCATGCTTAATTGCCATGTGGTAGGAGTGAGCATGTCATGTTCCAGATTGGATTTGAAACAGGGCTGAAACAAGATGGAAAGCCTTCTCGAAGAAGATGATCACGCGTGGCTTGGGTCGTGTGGAGGTTTAAGTCCTAATGATGCCAAGGGCAAGGTATGATGGTACCGTGGGTCTACGGTAGCCTGGTTCGATTGAAGCGGGATGAGGGAGATAGATTGTGCAGCGGGCTTGTTGGGCTTCCTACTAGGTACTCGTACCCTACGGGCCTTCGAAGAGTACGTGTAATGGGATTTATAGCAGTGAGATAGTATATAATAGTCAGGATAATGGAGGATACTGTTAGGGATAATCATACCGTATGTAGAAGTAGAAGACAAGGTCAGAAAGAAGGTTGATTGGTGGCTGCCACGTTTTGTTCTCGGTTACATATCGTATCAAAGTCCGAAAGATGCGAAATTTAAAAAAAAGAAAAAAAATTGAATTTAAAGAATTTGAATTAAATATTCAGCCCTAAAGTACTTTTTATTAGGATACTTCTAAAGTATACTTTGAATCTGCGGCAACAGTGTAGAAGTAAGGCAGCCCTACTTTAAGCAGTATGCCTGATTATGGAGTATGATGTTATACAACTACTTCTTTGAGTATCAAATGATATATATGCATTGCCAATTGGGCATCCCGTCAGCAATCGTTCCTCTTAATTCGTCTCCCGAGGTCCTCTTCTAAAACCTTCTTCCCGACTTGTCGAGTCAATCATTTAAGAGCGCCAACGAGAAGACTTGACTTCCATCATTATTCACCATACTTAGCCGCCGGCGATAAATCACACGCTCATAAGCTTGCCACGACTTCATCATGCACCTCGTCATCTAGCCTTCTGTTATCACCTATTACTAACGCCTTATCCTGCCCTGCCAACTCGCAATGCCTGCCTCCAAGAAGCGGTCCGTGTCTGACATGCAGCATGCTGACTCTTCTTCTCACAACCAAGACGATGATGAAACATATCGCATCATGGTCCTAAGATCCAACCAGACCGAGGACGAGGTTGACCAGCACTTCCTACAAACCGCGCTTGACTTGGGCATCCACATTCCACAACAACCCAAGACCACCCTCGACCTCATCACTAGCAATGTCGCAACTCTCAATATCCATCCCGACGTACCAGAACCTCATCAGATCTCTCCTTCCCGAGCTTCCGAATCCACACATACTGCCTCCGATAGCTCTATTGAACAAATGATACATAGAAAGACACCCTCACCCACCGCCACATCCATAACCTCTGCTTCCATCAGCTCGGTATCATCCAACAAATCCAGTTACGTCAAGGTCAAGAATGGCTTTCGTCGGATATCAAGACTACACAGATGGAAGACAATGGCTGTACCTGTCCCGGCGATACCGCTTCGGACGTCGTCGATGCTTCAGATCTCGAGACCTGGCTTAGAGCCTCGGGCAATAACCGCAGACCAAATCCATAACATGTCCGAATCTCAACCCCATGCGATAACGACAGACCAGATATCAACACCCCACCAACGGGTCGGATCCATTACATACGATGCCCCGCCTCCGCCGCCACCGCCGCCTCTCCGATCCCAAGAGCAGGAGACATTGGATACCCTCTCTGCCCGTCGTCGCAGCATATCCAATCCCACTCTCAAGAAGCTCCGGACAACCCAACTACAAGAACAGCTCCGCTTCATCAGCTTCGAGGCATCCCAACATCGCCTCATGCGCACCAAGCAGCTACAACACAAACGAGATTCCCTCGCTCAGTACCAAGACCAGGAAAGGGACACCCACGCCCGCCACGCCGAGGCACTTTCCTCTCTCGAAAATCGACATCTAACCGCCGAGGTCGACCTTCAGAGGACCCTACAGCGGGAACGCCAAGCCTGCGATACCCGGTTGAAACACATGCAAGCGTACTGCAATCCACGCTCAACCGTAGCCGGCATGCCTTCGCGCATAGTGACGAAATCCGACTACCGCCAGCTGGAACAACAATATCATATACGCAACGGCATGGACAACCTCCACGCTTCTCGCATCAACGTCCTCCGGGAAAAGCAAGGAAAACAACAAGAGCGCATAATGGCAAAGCAAGAAAGCGAGCTTGAGATCCTCGAGTCGGACTTTGAGCGGCAGAACGAAGAGATGGACGCAAAGTTTCGAGACGAGGAAGTACGGCTGCGGCAGGAGTTCGCGGAGCGCAAGCAGAGACTCGTCAGACGGTGGGGACTGGCTGAGGCGATAGAGAGGAGGCAATTGGAGCAAGCGACGGGCGAGACGTTTGAGCCTTTGCCTGTTATCACTTGGTCTGACGACGGAGATGGCAGGGAGATGGAGAGGGAGGGAGAGATGGCACGGGAGGAGAGAGGAAAGGAGGTCAATCTTGCCTATGACGCTATGAATATGATCTGATTTGATTTTTTCATCATCACATCTACACTTTAAATGCCCAACTTTCTGGTTCATACGAGCGAGCATTAGATTGAGCATGGTACGGCGTGCTATATCCTATTGAATCTTCTTGGGTAATGATTACCTGGTCTACATGTACTCGTACGATCTTCTCCACTACCTCATCTTCCACATCATGGAACGAACCTCTTCTCCACCTCCGCTTGCACCCAACCACACACCTCGCCTCGCCTTTATGTCAGCACCACACCACACCACACCACGCCCTCACCTTCAGCCATAACCCCCGTAGCAATAAGCAGTGAGCCGTGCTCATTCTTGCCGTCTGTGCTTGTAGTATTTATTGGTCCTCCCATCTCAATACAGCGATCTAGAAACCCTGGTCATGAAATTACAGCACATCTTGAGATTGTGCATACAGTAGGTACTTGGTCTGGAGTTGACCTCCATGTGTATGTGAATCCAAATTCGAATCCAGAATCGGCACTGCGCTAAAAGGTAATCCGTAATGTATGCATGAATTGTATACATATACATGTGGCATATAATACATCCATCTGATAATACGACAGCTTTCATACCATTTTTCACACACAATCCGAAATGCTGCCAATCATATCTGCATATCAAGCATGGCAGCCAGCGGTCTTGACTTGGACACTCCCCCTTCCTTCCTCCCCCCACACGCTACCACAAAAAAAAAAAAAAAAAAAAAAAAAATTGTGCAAATAGATAAAATGAATATCTGATCATATTACTCTCTCTCTCTCTCTCTGGGGACGAAAAAAATCTTAGATAGATTTGGGGTTGTTATTGTGTTTGCTGTGTAGGTAGGGTTTTGATCTGGGAGAGAGCAGGGAGGGTCTGGGGTTGTTGGGGAAGGGGGGGGGGAGAGGAGAGTGGTTGATTGGTTGGTTGGTTAGTTGGTTGTTTGTCTTGACTGGTTAATTAGCTGGTTGGGGTGGTTGGGTAATCGTGCCCCACACTCAGCCTCGTTCCTCGGCTGAGTGCTACCCAGCCATAGACAAATTTCAGCCATACGCAAAAATCGACTAATTTCCAACCCATCTATCTTTCAACTCACATCATTCAACAACACCATGAATTATTCATATACAGCCATCGAGAGTCGTATCCAAGAGGTCATTGACGCTATTAACACGAGAAAGAACGCGAAAATCAGTGACGTTGCGAAAGAGTTTGACGTTCCTTATTATAGGCTCCGAAATCGACTCAACGAAGTATCATCTAAATTAGACGTACGAGAACTTTATAATAGACGTCTAAAACCTGATTAGAAGCTAGCCCTGACCGTATTCTATCAAAGACTCAGCAATTTAGGTACTTCGGCACGTCTTAATAGTATCAAAATCGAGGCAAATCGATTACTTCGTTAAGATTGTGATTTCAACAATTCCCCACCTCCCCTTGAGTTATAATGAGTCAAACGATGAATAAATCGCCAGTCAGACCTCTTCAAAGTCAAACGAAAACCTCTCGCTGCAGAAAGAAGAAATGCGCACGATCTAGATCTTATTACGAGTCATTTTAAGAGATTTTAAAGAGTGATTTAAGAGCATAACATACATTCTCAGAACATATGAAATTTTAATAAGACGGGATATCGAATTGAGATGGCACGCAGTGATTGGGTTATTGCTGTAAATCCTACACGTACAATCTATAGCAAATGCCTCAATAATCGCGAGCTGTTGACTGCCATTAAGTGTATTAACGATATTGATAGCGAGATTCCTCCATTCTTGATTATAACTGAAACCAACATCCTGGCTCCCTAATTCGTCAACGATTTGAATCCCCACGTCGCTGTGACTACTTCGGAGACAGGCTTCAATAATGACTAGATCTCACTGCAGTGAATTAAGCATTTTAAGCGATATTCTCGCCGTGGACAACAGGGTAGTCGGAGACTTCTCATTATGGATGGCTATGAATCTCATGATATATACGAGTTCTTGGAGTACTGCGAGCACTACAACATTATTCCATTCACGTTCCCATCGCATACCACACATCTACTGCAGCCACTTGATATGTGTGTGTTCCAGCCAGTCAAGCACTATTATTCCGAAGCCGTCAATTAAGCCATTTGTACGGGGAATAAGACGTTTTCTAAGGTGGAATTCCTGGCTGCATTTAACACATTTCGACGTCAAGTATTCAAATACACTACTATACTCTCAGCATGGAGACATATGAGCCTAATCCCATACAATCCAGAGATAGTTCTCGAAAAAGTACGTAACTCACTCTCACCTCGACAGACTACTCCCGAGGTATCTCAATCATTTGTATTACTTACGTAAACCCTCAAATCTATTTGACAATTAGTCACAGTTAGTGTTGAACTTATAACGCATCTCAATCTACTAGAGAATCTATTAAAGCCTTTATAAAAGTTCGTTCGTAATAAGATTACGATAGCCCGATATGGTCTCTTAATGAAATAACGATTAAAGATCACAGTTTTAATTAAAAATACTCGCAAATCTCGCAAATTAGAAGTCAATAAGATACTTTAGAAAGAGGATATTCTTTATTCGGTATAAGCACGTTATATGAATTAAGAACGTCTTAAACTTGAACGGGCACGGGCTAAGGAACGAGAGACTGCATAACAGAAGAAGTACGATAACGCATATAAACGGGTCTTCAAGCAGACAAAAACACATATTAAGACGTGGCAGTCACTAAGAAAGTGGGAAATACGTATTTGAAAGGAGGTTATTAAGGAGTTCATGAATAACGTCTATATATATGTAGATTAATGGGTCTAGATTTGCGTATGGCTGAAATTTGTCTATGGCTAGGTAGCACTCAGCCGAGGAACGAGGCTGAGTGTGGGGCACGATTACTCACGCAATAGATCGAGCGCGCGGGTCACCGCCTGGCATCGTTGTTTGTTTGTCCATCTACACGGTACACGCTAGGCGAAAGTCAAGAAGAATCCGTATATATGCTTGTATACTGTTGGAAATCAGCATCTCAGCCCTATTATGCTTGGCATGTACTAGAAGTAGCACTCCACTCCTTAGATGATTCAATCAAGCCGTTATCAAATTCCAACATATACTTCATCCGTACGATCAAAATCCTACGCACTTGAATGAATATGCGAATATATGGATATGTGGAGTGGAAGATTTCGTAAGCCCATATATCGTATATCGATCTCAAGTTCTTAGGTCAACTTGTACTTAGGCTTTAAAGTCTTATTAATAGTTGCGAGATTCTTAGCATATGTCTTCTTTTCTTTAGCCGTTTCGATCCTTTAGATATAATATAACTTCTTCTTATTATAAAAAAAATAGCCTTAAAATATAAATTTCATGGCATCTACGAAACGATATCGTATAGTTAACTTAATAAAGACTTCGTGAGATTGACGTTAAACTCACACTCTTTCACGTCGAGAATATGGGTCGAAAAGGTGTGGTATATTTGATGGTATGGGATCAGTTTTTCGAATACCATATCGAAAGATATAAGATATCCCATACTTCCATTGAGTTTTTAATAAATATATTATATAATATTTTTTTTATATTCTAAAAATACGTAAAAAGCTTAAGCGAACGCTTATATA
>JANQBS010000353.1:0-35075 GCA_033085395.1 Xanthoparmelia taractica | reverse complement strand
TTTTGCGTATGGCTGAAATTTGTCTATGGCTGGGTAGCACTCAGCCGAGGAACGAGGCTGAGTGTGGGGCACGATTAGCTAGGGCTGCTGCTTGGGCTGTCCAGTTACTTTACGCCAATCTTCGGGAGACGGACCAGAGGCTTTTAGCGTAGTAGACCTCCACCCAGGTCAACAACAATGCCTCCACGACTGTCGCCTGGCTCTTTGTACGCCAGACAGCCTCTGAAGGCATTGGGCTTTCCCCCTACTCTCCGGACTCTACCTCATCGCCCTCTCATCCCACAAAATTCCAGACGTCTTGCGTCTCAAAGGGGACCCCGGCGCACACAGTATAACCGCTTTTCAAATACCCAGACTGTCTACAACTTGTGGAGGGCATCGCCTAATTTTCGCTATGGGGTCGGTGCCGTGGGTCTCGGCGGAGGAGGGTTCTACTATTACAACCTTGAGCAAGTTCCCATAACTGGTCGATGGCGCTTCAACTGTTATTCGCCGGCCCGAGTAGCAGCAATGGGGGAGTCACAGTATCAAGGGTTAATGCGAGAGTACGGACGAGACGTTCTACCCCCCAGCCATCCTTATTCGAGGATGGTGAACAAGGTGCTGGGAAGATTGGTGGCGGCCGCTGGGCTAGAGGGCCAAAAATGGGAGGTGAAGGTCGTAGACGATTCCGACGAACAGAACGCCTTTGTCCTGCCTGGAAACAAGGTGTTCGTTTTTAGCGGCATCCTTCCCATCTGCGCCGGTGAAGACGGTCTAGCAGCCGTCTTAGGTCACGAACTGGCCCACAACATCGCTCGTCACACCGACGAGAAGCTCAGCCAAACCTACTTCTTCATCATCCCTATCGCGCTGCTACTCACTTGGACTTTCGATATATCGGGCCAGCTATCCCAATACATTCTCGACCTCGCCTTCGAGCGGCCGGGCTCTAGGAAAATGGAGTCGGAAGCGGACTACATCGGCCTTTTGATGATGGCGCAGGCCTGCTACGATCCCGGTGCCGCTGTGGGATTGTGGGAACGTATGGCGAGAGCGGAGAAGTTTGCGCCGCCGCAGATCTTGAGTACGCATCCGGCGAGTAAGAAACGGATGGAGGTCATTCAGGGGTGGTTGCCGCAGGCGCATCAGAAAAGGGCGGAGAGCCAGTGTGGGATTACGATTGGATACATGGATGATTTTACGAGGGCATTTGGGCATGGGGATGATGGGTTCTGGTGAATGTAGGGATGCACCTTTACGCGGGGAATGGGAACCCGTTCAAGAACTTCGGGCTATCCTAGAATGGTATACTGAGGTATATCTCTTTATTGGTCGCGCTTTCAAGGATTGAACGATGGACTGGAGGACAACGTGCCACGGAAGTCTCTCAGCACAACCTCTTGTTCAGGTGGAAACTGTGATGGAGGGACAGGACAAGACGAAAGGAAGAACGACCCTAGAGATCGGTAATGTCAAGACTTGAGTCCTCTCCAAGAGCAAACCGTCCACTCTCCCCATGGGAACGTCGAGGAACACCCCCATCGATTCCACAGTCATTTCAAGACAAGAGAAAGCAGATCTATTTGCAGATCTAAATAAAAGAGCATCATGAAGTCAGGAAGATAGATCAAAATCTATTTGCAACATTTAGGTACTTAGTGTATCCAGAATTAATTTCACGTGTTGTTGGCATTGGCACCTTACCTTAACCTTACAAGTCAGATTTGTCAAGAAATATACACGACTTGATCTCCTTATCGGTGCGATTCCAATGCTATCCTGGGCATCCGGGACATCATATATCTCATATACATGCTCTTCACCGACTCCTCCGCTACCGCACGAAGCTTCTCCCCATTGGGCGCTATCTTTTGCCAGAACAATGATCCACTTCCGAACCCCGCCCCCTCCCCCTCCCAAAGAGACCGGTCATTCCCCAAGTGGCAAGAAATATTACATATAGCTTAGCCTCTGTGTTTGTTCGCCGAAACCCTTCCATTGTCGATCGAGCAGTGCGCAACTAATGGCTTGTCTCGTCTCGTCTCGTCTTTCCTTTTGTAATAGGGATGGATAGGGATAGGGATAGGGATAGGGGTAGGGGTAGGGGTAGGGATGGGGATGGGGATAGGGATTGGGGAGGTGTAGAATAAGTGAGTAAGTGAATACGCTTCGGATCTCTTATTACAGTGACGAGGTTATGCTTGCTTGCTCAAGAAGGGTGGGGGGGGGGAAGTGTGTTCTTGTTGCATGTATGTACGCGTGCGAGGAGAGAGAGTTGTGTTGTATTTCCTTTTTCCAGTGTGAAAGCTTTTAAGGAAGTGGAAACATGGGGAAAATGCGGCTGTATTCCAGTCCGTCTGTTTGATGGGGGGATTCCAGAGATGGCGTGTTGTGTTTATTTCGAGTTCTTTTTTGAAGACTGGTTTTGTTTGAATTTTGATGGAGTGAGTGCAGAAGGATTGGAGACCGTCACCTCCATTCCCGCTCGCTCGCGGAGCGCTTGGTCCATGCATGCTCCAGAGACCCATAATCGCAGCTCCATCGCGCCGTACCTCGAGTCCTTCAAGCTCACAACTGGGTTGGCGTCAGTTGGTTCTCGTGTCGCCTGACCCATGCGTGCGGTTATGATGTGAAGTGCACGGCGAGCGAAAGATCGAGCTGAAATTTTTGCATATGTACTGAGGTACTTGGGTTCAGCAGAGGAGCTGTAGTTGGAAGACAGCTTGCTGGTTCTTCGACCGCGGGCTTGACTTCAGCTGCTTAGTGATGTTTTGGTTGGGAGTTCCCAGTGTGGTGGAATGGTGTCGAATCAAGTCGAAGTATTGAGATTTGCATCTTACATCGTCGAGGTTTCTGAGGAAGAGGATCACTCTGATAGGCGTATCAAAGCTTTCACCACAGCCCCATGACATTCCACTGATTTGACGTGCGAAGCTAGTATCGCTGAATTGATTATGATTCGATTTATCGTTGAGAGATTGACAATCTCTCATATTTGCGCGAACCCGATGCCAAAGGATTTCGAATAGCCTTCCTCGGCAGAACGATAATGCTATGTACACGTACGACTCAACCATTCATATCTGATCACCGTCGGCGCCTTAGAACAAAGCTAAATACAGATTGCTCAAGCTTGCACATGAAATGGATGCGTGTTCTCGTAAAAGAATGCTCGGCCCCTATTTAGCGGATGTTCTTAGCTTATATGTTGTAGACAATTTTCGGTGCTTCTAGACCTTCTCAATGACCTCCAGTCGTAGGCAGCCCCAAAGTGACCTTGAAACTATCATAGATGAGCCACTGAAACGCGGTCAATGTTCCTATCATCGCAATCCTGACTGGTAGGCCGTTCCAGAGGCCTCTGAATCCGATATTGCTGTAGATCCTAGACATGGCTTTCCCGGCACCCTCGCCAGCTATAGCAACATATCAGCACACCGGTATCTCTCAATCACAGATCGGCAAGAGATAGGTACCTTGCCTGTCAGCGTTTAACTTGCTGACCATGACATCCGCCGGGTGACTGATGACCGCACATCCAATACCCGCAATGTACCCACCCAGGAAACTCACCCCGGTCTGTTGCAGCGCGTTATAGGTCTCCTTTGGCTTCCCCAGTGTAGCGTAGATGTAATTGACCGTCGTCTCAAAGGTCGCGAACTTCACCATAGTGTATGGGATTTGCCGGCCCCAAAGCGGGTATAGGCCTTTGTATAGTCCTCCAATACCCTCCTTCACCGTAACCTTGCCCCATCCTTCCCGCAGCGTGCTGGCGAACGGGGGGATGGTCGTCTGCATCCTTACTTTGATCGCCTCAAAAGGGCACAACGCGATGTCTGCGAGGAACTCTGCGGACGCCGACGCCGCGAGGTAGACGACTGTTTTATTGGCATTCGGGAACATTCTGTCGCCGTAGGTGTATTTGAACACTTCATAGAAGCCGTACTTCCCCGCGCCTTGGAACGAGTAGCCTACGAAGGTGGGGGACCAGCCGAAGAAAACGCCGCGGATACCTTCGGCTTTGTAAATGGAACGCCAGGCGCTGAGGTTGGAGGAATAGATTTTGGAGTCGACCTGACGGCGGCACTTGACCAGGTCGAGGGGAGTGACGGCTTCGAGAGTGTTAGTATAGCTCGGTAAGCGCGGTCAGTATAGAGTACTGACATGTGTGGGTAGGACCGCAGGATATGATGCCGCCCAGCGCGCAAGCACCGAAGTAGGTGGGTGAGTAGAGCTCGATGCCGCCTTTGCCCTTCTCGCTACGGCCAGGCATCTTGGTGGCTGCTTGTTGGGTCGCCATTATGCTGACTGGCTAAAGTGAAGCTTGGCAAAGCTGGAGGAGGAGTACAGACAAGCACGTGGGAGTATATACAAGGTGCAATGGCAGCTTCGTTGTTGGAGCCGCTAACATCCGTCTACAGTGACGATAAGTACGGAAAGATAAGGGTGCAGCTTCGCTAGCCTGCCTGCCAAGCGGAAATGCAAGAGCCTCAAAAAGTAGGATAGATATCACTGGTAATATGAATTCTGTTATATCTCTATTCTATCTGTATGGCTCGTTTAATCATCTTCACAATGTCCCTTAGCCCTTTCTGCCTCTCAGCCTGAGTATCACACAGAAAAAGTGAAGCAACAGGCCATGCATGAATTGCCCCACTTTCCTCTCGTACACTGACGGCGCAACCACTCCTGCGCCACAGAGTAATAAGATCACGTAGCTCAGGGCCGAACACCTCTTCAGACCCGTACAGAATACAATATCCTTTGGATGGTGATGCTCTTGCCCACCAGATACTATCTTTGCAGACGCCTGGAGATACCAACGGATTATTCAAGTTCTCTTCCGTTCCCGCGTACTGGCGTCCATACTTGTGGAGCTGGTTCGCATCTAGATAGTCACTGGCGGTGTTCCGGTTGCGCGTGCTGAAGAGGGTTGTCCAAGGTGATATTAGAACTGCATAGCCTGGTTTCCTGATTTCACAATCCGGCTGTTCGGCCATGTGTAACAGCAGACTTAACATCAGTGTTGCACCTGCGGAGTCTCCAGCAACGCAAATCCGTGAGGGGTCCCCAATAATCTTGCGAACATATTCGTAGCCCGTGAAAGTCTGCTCGAGCTGAGTTGGATACACGGCATCTGGTACCAAAGTGTACTCAAGAGAGAATATGACAGGGTTCCGATAGCCAGCCTCCTTGAGCAGACTGACCCAAGCTAGGAGGAATTCAAGGTAAAAATAGCCGGATCCCATAGAGAATCCACCGCCATGGCAATAATAGATAACAATGTCGGGCTTTTCAAATGGATCTATGCTGATCCAGATACCGTGGGAGTTCTTGAGATCAATCTCTTGCCATGTGATAGGCGATTTAAGATAGCCTTGCCTAAGCATACGAAACCGAAGAAATGGTAGGGCGACTGACTTGGAGAAGAAAACCCTGCCAATGCTGGAAGAAATATGAGCGAAAGCATATCGTACACACCGGATTACTAAATCTTGAAATGGTGAAGCTTGTTTGACGAAGGGTGATCTGCTCCTTTTCGGGGTAAAACATCTTTCTCGGATGAAGCCATATGGCAGTTGAATTACTAGCTCCTTGTCAGCGAACAGGCAGATCAAATTATATTTTTGTAGGAAGGGATCTCACAAAAGAATGGTAAGGCTTGGAGTATACAGACAAGAAGCTCAACAACGTTGACACGCAGGAGCAACTGTGGCGCAAGAAAGATGAGAAAAACAAGGCAATCTAGATACGAGATCTGGTCAAGAATCATTGCCTCCGGACCTCAAACAAAGGAAAAATCATCAGTAGTCAAGCGATTGTAAAAACTTCGAAAGAATTTGCCTCTCCCCCTCGTCCTATGTCAACATATGGAGAAAACTAGTCTAAGCCCAAAGCACACTAGTATATAATACCAAGGGTTTCCCAATTTTGCGTACCAAAGGTCATAGACCCGAACGTGAATCGAACACCTTATGCTCAGTTCTCCTTCTAACATTCTTGTTCATCTTTCCGCCATGTCATCATATCGACTACCTACAGCATTATCCATACACAGCAGCCGCGCCAACTGAGCGGCCATCGCAGCACTGGCACTGAGCAGCAACAAACTCCTCATCCGCACCTTGCTCTCCAAGAGCTCACCACCATCATGACTGCACCTGCAGAGATCGCAGCGTGAGTTGGCTTGAAGTGTGCGGACTTACCACCTAACTCACTGTCATACCAGGTCTCTGACCATGGATGAAATACCGGTCAAGCTTCGGTGTGCAGCTTGCAACAAGCTCGCCAACAACGCGTTCCGCCTGCCGTGTTGTGATCAGTCTATATGCGAAGACTGTAAGTAATCCATCTGACTCTAAGCAACCGGCTGGTAAAGCTAATATGGACACCAGGCCAAGCTTCACTCCCCGTTGCTTGCCCAGTATGCTTACATGAGCCGATGGTCCCCGATGATTGTCGGCCAAATAAAGCGTTGCGGACTACGATCAAAGTCTTCCTTAAGAAAAAGGTCATGGAGCGTGAAACGGCTAAGAAAAAGGAGGCCATGGAGAAAGCGTCTGCTACCCCAGCTCCTCCTGCTACGCCATTACCCGATCAGACACCCGCCCCGCAAACCTCCCAGACTCCAGCGCCGCCTTCTACACCCGCAGTTACAGATGTTAGTGATGCCAAGCATGGCTCTCGCGAAGTATCCCAGACCCCCCAGGCCAAGGATGATGCAGGCACCAAGACCGAGGAGTCAGTCATACCTACTGAGGCACAGCAAGACATTCCACAGGCATCGATCGAGGTAAAGCTACTTATCCACGTCAGAGAGCAATTGTGGCTGACCATCTGCAGTCGCCTGGTGCTGAAATCCCCAGACGAGCGTCTACGCAAACAGCTGGTGACGGTAGTGTAGGTCAGGACAAGACAGATGATAACGAAAAGCCAATGGAGCAGCGGCAGTCTATGGGTCAGAACGAGCAGTGGGCACAGAACAATGTTCAGGGGACGAGCATTAGTGGTTTCGGTTTCGATGGCACCAATGGTGGCTTTCCCAATATGGGCTTCAATGGAATGGGGGATTTTAGTCAAATGATGCAATTCATGCCAAATGGGATGCCCAATCCAATGATGGGCGCGTTTCCCAACATAATGGGTGAGCAAACGTCACAGTAGCATCAGCTTAAGTACAGTTCGCTAACCACAAAGTATTAGGTATGCCAGGCATGGGCATGGATCCTATGGCCATGTCGCAGGGTATGTACGGCGGCTTTGGCGGGCAAGGCATGGGTATGAATGGCATGAACATGGGCATGGGCTTCAATAATGCTGGACAAGGAGCGTTCGGAGGAGGATTTAACGGGCAACCCGCAGCATGGAACGCAGGCCAAGATAAATTCAATCAAAATACTTATGGTGGTCAGGCAGGAATGGGCGGTGGTGACTTTGGAGCTAATACTGGATATGGTGGATATAATGTGCCACCGCATCAAGGAAACTTCAACCAGATGCATCAACATCAATATCCCAATAATGATTTCCATCACGGTCACCGTGGCCAAGGTTTTCAAAATCGCGGTCGTGGCCGAGGTCGTGGATACCTAAATGCAGGGCGCGGTCGCGGTGGCTACAATCAGAATTTTTCTCAAGGTAATCATAACCAGAACCAGACTAACCACGAAGCATTCCATCAGCAAATACCAGCACAGGTCACGCGGAGAGGTTCTCCAAGTTATGGACCACAACAAGATCAGCCATTGCAACAGCAACAACAAGATCAGAGCACTACTGGAAGCCAGCAGGCCGCTAAGCCAGACGAGAGTGCCACTGGGCTCACGGCCGAAGAACAGCTCAATAAAGAGCTTGACCCTGGCGATGCAGATGAAAACGCCGAGAAGCCTTCAGATTCATCTACTAAAGAAGAGCAAGCTTCTGCTAAGGAAGAGCAAGTAGAACCGCCAGCGGAAGAAGCGGTCGACAAGACGGAAGCCCAAGAAGAGATCCAGCCTGAGCCTGTGCGGGAAACGAAAGATGAGAAGCCTGAACCAATACCGACCTTTGTATCCGGTCAAGATCCAAAGCCAGAACTACCTGCTGTCAATACTAGCGCCTCTGTTCCCCCCACAATGATGCCTCCACCTAGCCCAATGATTCCCACAGGTCCCTCAGCTCTTCATGCAGATCAAGCACTAGACACGAGTCCACGAGGGCGAGGTGCTGGCCGTGGCTTCTATGGAAGTCCGGACTATCGTGGTGGATCGCGTGGCCGAGGCTCTGCGTACCCTCCTCGTAACAGCTTTCCTCGTGTCACTCCACCAGTAGCAAAGACTGTCGTCCCTCCTAGTGCGCCGAAAGGCCTTGGCGTCGAAGGTGCGCCCAAGGCTCCCAAGGCCTTGAGAGAGGGACAACCGAACACCGCTATCAAAGGGTTTTCGATAGTTGGCCGCGCTTCCGTTGCCGCTCAAACCCGACCTAACGACTCTGCAGCAACTAGAAGGTATGCGCCAATGCGGCTTCAGCGTTGATGTAGTGCATTTGCTGACTGCCAACCCAGCCCATCCTGTGAGCGCTCACGTTCCCCCACCAAGCACCAATCCTCTCATCACCGACATCATCGCCACCGCTCCACCAGTCCCTCGGACGACAGCGAGTACGAGAGGCGACGAGAGCGCCACCGTCGCCGTTCCCGAAGGCATGAGGACGATAACGGCGATACGAAAGAACGCAGGGGCTCACGCACCAGAGTCGCATCAGCCGATTCATTAACCAAGCGAAGTTCGCACCGAAGCCGTCGTGACTACGAAAAAGAAAAGGATAGAGAACGGAGCAGTCATCGCTCCCACCGATCCCACCACGACAGGAGCAGAGAAGAAGAAAAGGAGCATCGAAGCAACAGAAAGCGCTCAAAGTCTCCGGAAATCACCATCAATGGCGCTAGCAGACGAAGCATACCAAACACCAGTACTAACATCAACGGCCACACAAAAAAACACGACGACGGCCCATCCCAATCATCGCGAAAACGGCGTTCCGACGACGAGGAATACGACGACCACCGCCGCGAACGAAAACGCTCCCGACGCGGCCCCGACGACACGGCCGAAGAAAGAGAAACCAGCCGCCACCGCTCCTCCCGACCCAGCAAGCGCGAAATCAAAGACTCACGATCCAACAACCACCACGATAGACCCAACCCGCGGGACCGCGACAGGGAAAAGCAGCAGAAGCCTCCTCCGGACGTCGCGGAGACGGAGAGAGAGACGGAGAGGGAAGGGAGACCGAAATCCCCGCCCCGCGGACCGAAAATCGATCAGCACGCCCGCGAACGCGAGGCGCGGAATGCGGAGCGGGTTGCTAGGGAGGAGCAGCGGAAGGCGAGGGCGATGGTGGGGCAAATTGGTGGTGCGGGGGGAAAAGTACATGGTCAGGGACAGGGATCGGGACAGGGCAGCGGTGGGAGTGGGAGTGGGAGGATCAATGGGAAAGGAGGAGGGGCGGGCGCGGGCGCGGGCGCGGGTGGGGGAGGCAGGAGGATGAGCTATAAGTATGAGGATGAGGAGACTACGCTTATGAAAGGGGAGAGCGAGAGGGAGGCGGCGCGGTATCGGTGATGAGCGGCGGTACGAGCACGAGTACGGGGGTTAAGGAGGGGGCAGAAGCGGCCGGGTTTCTTTTATCGGAGTGAGCTTTTCCTGATACCGGCCGCATAAGAGGGGTAAGCGGTAAGTGGTAAGGGCAAGGGAAAGGGAAAGGGAGCATGGTATTTGCTCGCAGCTTTGGTGTAAGGCTATTGGCTGCTCTGCTCTGTGGCCGGGGCTGGCTGGCTATTCAGGGAGGTTTTGTTTTCACCTCGAGTTTTCAAAAGTCCCTCCCTCAGCTCAGGGGAAGGGAAGGGAGAGGAAGGAAAAGGAAGGAAAGAAAGAAAGAAGGGCTTTGACATTTGAAGCCTACTGTAGGTAGGGAGGTAGGCAGGTAGGTACCTTAGGTAGGTAGGTAGGTAACTATGACATTCAAAAAGCAGAGTTGAAAGAAAAGGCTTCTGTGCTGCGTTTAGGTAGGCTGAATAGCATGGTATATCTTTGCTCTATTATGCTCTACTCTATTCTACCCTGCTCTACTCTAATAATCTCTTCTCTGCTCTATTCCTCTCTGCTCTATCCCAATCACGATCTACAAATCTACAACGCATGTTACATTCATGCGAGATAGACGAGCTCATCGTAAATCGAGATCTCGATCTATAAAAGAGATGAATGGATAAAAAACCGGAAGCGGAAGCGAGATAGACGAGCTCATCATATCTCGAGATCTCGATTTATAGAAGAGAAAAGAGGGAAAAAAAATAAGGAAGCTGAACGGGGTAAGCGCGGAAAGGGGCGTGGAAATTGGCCGAAATCTCGATGAGGGAATAGGAAGGAGGAAGGAGGGGGCAACCCGAGAGCATGGGTCTTTGCCAGATGGAGGAATGATGCAGAGAGGGAGGGTGGGGGTCCAGGGGAAATAACCGAGCGAAATGTTCCGATGGTTGCAGAGCCCAAGGTAGGTACGTTGCATGAAGTAGCTCTAGATGGGGGAAAGAGGGGGGGGGGTGTTCGCACGAATCCGAATCCATGGCTCCAGAGAGACTCTAGGTCGGTCCATGCTGCATGGATGGATGGATGGATGGAAGAACGGAGGGTTGACAGGTTTACCGAGTATGTGGTTGAGCCACGATGACGTTCTGAACCGTTGGGGTGGGATTCTGAGGGGATTTTTGTTGGAGGCGAGATTGACTGACATGGTCATGCATGTGATTGGCAGGCTTTACAGGGAAAGATGTCCCGGGGTGCAACCGCATGTGCTCTGCTGCATGCAGTCTGCACTGGAGATCTTCTATTCGCATCTTTTGGGAAAGCGCCTAATCATCCTAACCCGCAAGGTTCCGCAACCTCGTTTTGGATATCTGGGGAATTGTGCGTCGGGGTGATTAGTACGTGGAGGCCTATGGCAAGACTGAAAATTTTTAGTAATTGGACCGCATAGATGGTCTTGGTCCCAAGGTATATGTATCCAAAAACTCCCATCTCGCTGCGAGTAAGATCTATAAATCGACGATGAGAACCCCAATCTGCACATGAATCTAGTCCCGCGCAGTATGCGAGGTGATGCGGAAAGGACAGTCGAAGACGGCCCGCTCGTCATAGACTAGAACCTTCAAGAAAAGCCGGTCCTCCGTTGCGGAGCACTGATGATGAAGCTGATAATCCAAGGCCAAGGCTGTGGGAATCCTCTCGGACGTTGCGAGGGACGTGGGGGTCGAGCTTAGTACAATATGATGCCATCAGACTTCAAGAACGCTGGTACTGGTAGGAAACCGTTGGGAAAAGTCAAGACAAGTGGCCCAAGATGAGTCAGATACTCCCGGAGTTGATCGCAATATGACTCATGGATGGTTGGACAGTTTCCTGCACAAGTCACGGTGGGGGACTTATCTTCGAACCCCAATTCCCGGGTAGCCTTTGATTGGTCCTCCGAGTATAAAGAGACATAACCCGCAAAGCCATATTCATGCGGCTTTATCCTCGAAACCCCCAGCGGAAAGCTGATCAGGTCCTCGGATACACACAAGAAACTTGGTCAGAATTCCTGGAATCAATTTTGTAATCAAGCCTCAAGGCATGGGTCGCGCATCATGGTGTGAGTCCGTATTCCGGTTCGTGGGAGATAGCAAAAAGACAATGGAGCGAAGAAACATACATTCGGGAAAAATCAGTGGTCTATCAATTGGACATGTAGGTAACAGCTGCAGAGTAGATAGCGAAACACCAGTAGCGATCATTCTCTTGCAAACCGCTCTCCCGTGCCAGCAAACGGTATATAGCTCCAAGGCTCCAAAGGTACCGTGGCAACAAAACAATATGGGCAAACTTGCGCAAAGACGGAAAATAGAAGTCCAAGGCCTAAAAGCACGATCTTCTAAATATTCCCGAGTCCTGGATGAACGCGTGGGAAAGACCATGCATGAGTGCTTGCTATAACTTTACTTGAAATTAATAGGATAGTCCCAGAGTTCAAGTAATTGGGGATCCCATATCCATATGGGCCTCTGGTAAACGCTAGCATTTATTCCAAAAAGAGCGAAGGAACATTGTGAAGAAAGGCCCTTGCGCAACGGTCAGATCCGTCACTCTTCGGTTGGAAGTCAAGGTTAACCCTAGGACCGCGGACTCCCGAATCAGGCTGTGGACTAAGCCCGTTTCTTCTTTTGCCTGGATTTCGGAGCTTTTGGATTGTCATCACTTTCGTCGCTGCTGCTTTTATCGCTCCCGCTGCCCCCACGCTTCCGTTGGCCCTTACCTTTCTTGACACTCACGGTAGCACCTTGTCGCTTCAGCTCCTTGGTTAGGGCGGTGCTTGCTCGCATTCCGGGGAAGTCCTTTGCACTGAAGACCTCGAAGACGTCGCTGTCTATGGTTCCCGCGATGCTACCTTGGCCATCCTCAGATGAATTAGGCATGCTGACTTTCATCAGCGTGAAGCGAAGCCGGTAATGGCCATTCTGGCGGCAGGAGAGGTCGGGGAAAACAAAAAAGCAGCCCAGGCGGGCATTGTCATCGCTTGACGGGGGAGCCTCGGGATCATTGCCAACGAAAGGTGAAGCCACCAAGGTACCCATCAACCGACGGCTCACCCGGTTCGATTGGTTCGGGTCGGGGACGGCCGTCACATCCGAGGTTGGAGGATATGTTGATGTTTGAGGAGGAACGGACAGTAGAGCGCAATGCACTATGTTGAATGGCCAGCGAAGCTCGGCAATGTCGGCGGACGATTTGGGGTTGAAATCCCGGAGAGATAGCTGGACAATGGGTGGGGGGTCGATGACGCGGCGATCACGTTCGCCAAAACCACACGCACGGGCGGCGATAGGCTGCTGGCGCATTGTAAGGACGTACCGTTCGGTCCTTGGTCTGTCCTTAGCATTAAATCCTCCATACAGGCATACTCTGCTAGGCACTTACATGTCTCCTGGCCTGGTTGGGGCTTCAAAGACCGAAGCAGGCTTAGGAAAGTGCATCGGTCCTGTGCCATGTCCGCTAGATGAAGTAATTGAACTGCGGTAGGAACTTGCAGGGCTCTGGTGCGATGAATGGCCCGCTGGGAAGCTGTTGGTAGAGTATGCTCCCTCATTGAAGAGTGAAGCCTCTGGTGGGGACTCATCGGTCCCATAGCGAACAGGCGATAGAGCCTCGTAGACAGTGCCTGGGTTCGTGGATTGGTAGGAAGCCTTGGAGGGGTACAGCGGCGGATGCGAGAAGCTTGACACGTGCCCTGAAAGCCCCGGTGGTGCCGACGTTTGCCAAGTCTGTCTGAAGTCCTGCGGCGGCTGGCCATGTGGTGACTGCCGCTCATAGACTGGGTAGTGCCTGGTAGGCAGATCCGAGTACTGAGGCCGTACCTGAGGCGACTGGGGCACAAATGAAGGTTCCAGGTGAGATGGCGGTGGAAGATGGCGAGAAGCCGCTTGCATTGTGGATGGCGGTGGTAGCGTATGAGCAGTCGACTGGGGACGCTGTGCCTCTTGCATCATGCCATAGCCTGATGCAAGACGAGTGGGGTAGTAGATGTTCCTTTGATCGGATTGTGCCGAGCCGGATGGATGTTTTGAGGACATGAGCAAAGGGCTAAGGTGGTTTTGTGGAAAGGAATGTCGAGTGAGGAAGATGGGGAAGGAGGAGACTTCCTTGCTTGTATTGAAGACAGGCTATCCCAATACCATGGGTGAAGCGGGTGAAGGGATGGGCAAACTTGGGTGACAAGAAAGGCATAAAGAAGGGAAGGATAGTTAAGAAGGGAAAGGAAAGAGGAGAAGTGGTTTTATACTTAGACCAGTGAGACCAGTTGGGCGTGGAATAGCAGGGGTGAGTGGGGGTTGGGATGATTGATATGGCAGAACGAGTCAGGTAGAAGAAGTAAAAATAGGAAAAAGAGATAAGTGTGGTAGTATACAGTATACAGAAGGGGAAAAGGGTGGGAAAGGGCAATGGAAACGGGGGCAGATCTTTTTTGGGGGGGGGGGGGGATCAATCCGGTACTTGACAGCGCCAAGAAGTGTCCAACAACGGACCGCTGCCATCATTACACCGGGCTTCTACATAACGGTTCATGCCCATCAGCAGGTCACATAACCCTCCAAAAAATAAAAAACAAGTAATAATAGAGTACTATACCTTAATAATCCTTGCCCCCAATGGCCCCCCATCCCCCCATCCCACCTACAACCACCCCCCCCCCCTCCCCTCCCCCCCCCACAGCGGCTGTTCCAACGCTATCGGTACTCTATATTCCACTGCATGGGTCCCCCGCCCCCAAAGAAAAAGCAGCAGAATAATATTTATCGTAAATAATAATAATAATTATTATTATCACCATCATCCTCGTTACCATATTTCTCCTCACTCTCCTCTCTTCTCCCCACTCTCTACCCTCCATCACCCATCACCATCTTCTTCTTTAGTAGAAACAAGCGCCTGCACGAGTCGGTGGTATTGCAGGGGCTTGCTTCCTGCAGTGTACTTGGCATCTGCAAGACACTGTTGACGGTCTAGACGTATCGCACTCAACTCATCTCGGGCCCGATGAAACCGATTTTACCCCCCGGCCGGGGCGACAATCTTCGATGGTACCTTGTCTGCCGTCCTGTGTTGATGCCTGAACTGCTATCTGCCTGTTCCCTCTGCCTTTACTTCTAAGCAGGCCTACTTCCTATTTGCTCCGTCCAAAAAGCCTTGGAACCTGGCGCCTGTTTCCAGTCTCGTTGGTCGATCTCAGTTCCCTTTTGGCACTTAGCGGGCGATCAATACTCAAGTGGGATAAACCATCTGTCCTCTCATCCATTATCCCCATCTTGAGAACGTACGGCAAAAAGGCCACACGACCATCCACGTTGTCGCTCGACCTAATCCTCTCGATTCCGTTCCGTTCCCTCCGTCTGCCTCGTTACCATTCCGCTGGGACGAGCCGTCAGCAAGCCACAGGAGTAGCGTGATGGGAGAGGCGTTTTGCCGGACTTTTTATTTGCACGCCAGTCGAGCGCTGCTCAGCCTGCTTCAGAGCTCTAGAGCTCCGGTGGAAGGAGGATAGTCGTTTGCTAAACCCCGCCAAATGGAGATGCCGAATTCCAGCTAACGCAACCCACATGCAGCCCCCAACCTTTAGCGCCGGGGAATCAGAGCGATCCAGTATTGAATCTTCTTTGGAGTATTGGAGGTGGGAATGCTCAGCCACCGCATCATTTAAGACCCGGCCTTGAGGTATCTGGGACCTTGTGATTCTTCCAATCTGGCTTTGTGCAGCATCAAAGCTGCTGTCGACGCGATCGCCCAGTCCCGTTCACGGCGCCACTTTTTTACAGTCAGGCCTATCACTGTCGCTACGAAGTACATGGAGATATAAAGCAAGGTCCCCACAATGTATTGAGCGTACGTCACGGCGACCAAACGCAGCACGTCACTTCAAGCCCACACGCAGATCAAGATTAGCTCATGCAGTCGATTGGTTTCCGACTCCACGGGTCACGCTTGCTTGCAGGTGTCAGACATGCCGCCTGGGAACCCTTTCCTGGTCAAAACGCTCTTGATCTCCAGCTAGTGGCGCAAGCTCCTTAGCGGCACATATGTCAAAAAAGGTGGAAGCAAGGTACTTGGTAGGCAATGATTGAATTAGGGATCAATTATTATTAATAGGCAAAGTTCTGTTAGTCGTACTATTTCCATCGTACCTCGTTCTAATGCACGGATAACTCGCCTAAGACCGCATGGCCGCAAATACGCTTTAATATCCGATGCTTCTATCCTACATCTCTCTCTGAACCCTCCTTCGCTTCGCGTATTCCCACGATGAAAAGCTATCCCGCTGTGCCGTCGAAACAAAATAGGAAGCTTCTTAATGACTGTGGCTGCAGCAGTCTGGACTTCCAGAGCCTACGGAAAGCCCGTTTCCTTGGCTGCCCAGCCGAGCCATGTCGTTCCCTGAATGCGAAAGCAATATTTTGCCTGCACAGCTCCACGGCCATCTGGACCCGTGATTGGCTGCTCAAATCTGCAAAATTTCCAGGCCCACATTATAAATCCACTATAGACTGCAAAAATCCTTCCAGACTTTGAAGCCATCAGTCATATAATTTCCGCGGCAGCCCTCGCGCCAGTGTTGATCTGCCAAAAGGTCTGCCTGAAGCTCGCATGGGCTGCGTCCAAGATACCGTTGGAAACGGGACCGGGTCGCAAACTCTTTCACAGTGCCCTCGGTGATCTAGGTTGCTGACCACCAGAAGCTTTAGAAGTTCACCATTGTCTTGTTAGACTGGTCAACACCAGAATTCCTCATTACTCCTCATACGACCCTTTGAGCCGATATCCTTCTCAGGGCGGTTCCCCCACTCCCTGACCCAGAGTATCGGGTCACCACCACAGGCAACCCCTGCCGCCCAATAAGAGACAGCAAAGCACATGCACGAGCACATGGAGCCATGGCTGACCCAGGAGGTATCTTCCGGTGCCTTTCCCTCTCCGAAATCGGTGCGCAGCTCTGATCAGAGGTCCCAAATGATACAACCCAAGGGCACTGGCCACACTTCGCTCCTCCATTTTCGGCCTATCGCCTTTCCGGTCCTCCGGGACAAAAACCGCCGCGATGATGATTGTTGAAAGCAAAAGCAGGGCATACTGACGGATTACGGCTTGCGCGTGAGGCTGAGGTTTTGAAAGAGTGGCAGATGGAGAGAAAGCGAAAAAAAGGGCTGCAGGTAGCTCTATCACTATGTGGAGGATGAACGGAAGCGAACCTAGAAATCTCATTGACATGAGGGTACGAAGACCTATGGTCTCAGAGAGCCTAGTGTACTGATAATGTCAAGTACTGACGCAAGTACCTATCCAATAGAGCGTGTTTTAGCGAAATCTGAGATTACGACGCTCCTCTGATTCATACGAAGAGCCCAGCTAATTCATACAGAACATAGACATCAAAGGTCATCGATTCACAATTGCCATGTTCACAGAAACTGACATTTTCATGATGTAAAGAAAGGAGGGTTTGAATAGGTAATGCTCGATCGATTTTTCCTTCGGCGACTTTCGGCGAAACTATATTAGGTTAGCGCGCTTGTCCCCAACGTTGAATCGCAAAATCCGAGTAAGAGCTTCAACGACAGCTGTTCTTTCAATCGACATCTTGCAAAGATGCTTTGCAGAGCCATGAGGGTGAGGGCCTGCCATCGCGCTCTACCGATCAAACCTAATATAAATGTCTATGTATCGCTGCCGAAGAGAAATGTCACCACCGATGCCGCCTCATCCCACGCAGAGAAAGAACATGTGCCCGAAGTAAGTCGAGCTCCACACAGCGAGTCGAGAGAAATCATCTGACGTTGGTGAACGTTTTCAGGAAGATGACAAGCCTTTCCAAGTCACGCTTTCCAACGAGAGCTTCGAAACTTACGAACTCGACCCTCCCCCATACACCCTGTTAACTACGAAGAAAGAACTCAAGCGGATGTACTATGATATGGTGTCGATAAGGTAGAACCCGCCTTTCAAATCCACAATAGGCACTGCTGATCTAATCTTACTGCAGACGGATGGAGATGGCCGCAGACAGACTATACAAAGAGAAAAAGATACGAGGTTTCTGCCATCTTTCCACAGGCCAAGAAGCTGTTGCAGCAGGCATCGAGCACGCTATAACTAAAGAAGACCACGTCATTACCGCTTACCGATGTCACGGCTTTGCCCTCATGCGCGGAGGAACCGTCAGAACGATCATCGGCGAGCTACTTGGCCGAAGAGAAGGTATTGCGTATGGGAAAGGTGGATCCATGCATATGTTTGCAAAAGGGTTTTACGGTGGCAACGGTATTGTCGGCGCTCAAGTACCTGTTGGTGCCGGCATTGCATTCGCCAATCAATACAAGGGCAATGATAACACCACCATCTGCCTCTACGGAGATGGCGCCAGCAATCAAGGCCAAGTCTTTGAAGCATTCAATATGGCTAAGCTCTGGAATCTCCCCATACTTTTCGGCTGCGAAAGTACTATCCCCCCTTTCCATCTCCCTCCATATACATTGCCGGCTAACACTAAAACCTCCCAGACAACAAGTACGGCATGGGCACAGCGGCCAACCGCGCCGCCGCCCTCACCGAATACTACAAACGCGGCCAATACATCCCCGGCCTAAAAGTCAACGGCATGGATATCCTCGCCGTCAAAGCCGCCGTCCAATACGGCAAGAAGTATACCTCCGAAGGCCACGGCCCCTTGGTCTTCGAATACGTCACGTACCGCTACGGCGGGCACTCCATGTCCGACCCCGGCACCACCTACCGCACGCGTGAGGAAATCCAACGCATGCGCTCGACCCAAGACCCCATTGCAGGGCTCAAGCAGAAATTGCTCGATTGGGAAGTCACGACCGAGGAGGAGCTCAAGGGCATCGACAAGGAAGCGAGGTCGTATGTGGACAAGGAGGTTGAGATTGCGGAGAAGATGGCTCCGCCGGAGACGACGCCTAAGATTCTTTTCGAGGATATCTATGTTAGGGGTAGCGAGCCGGAGTTTATGAGGGGGAGGATCCCGGATGAGAATTACTACTATGAGCAGAGTGTGAGGGAAGGGGGTAATTTGGGTCGCTATGAGAGTGAGAGGCAGGCTGCGTAAGGTAGATAGACAGATGGATGAGGCTCGCATTGTCTGATACGCGGTTGTAACGGTACATGCCCGATCTTTGATCTGAGACGGCGAATCGGGCTTGTTAATATACCGTTTCAGTTTAACCTCGAGTGCATGACTGAATGTGCGATTTCTTTTCTTTTCGTATGTCCAAAGTAGTTGACCTATATAACCGAGTACTTTGGGTCCACCCACCTCCATTCCATATCTCCCTGAGCTCCTATCCTCAGGAATGATCCCCGTGCAGGGTTTTGGAAGATTGAGCAATATCCACAGGCCGCGATTTCATCATCAGCTGCCGCACTCAATAATTTCGTCAGGGTATCGTTTTCGAAGCACATTCAAGGGTGTCAGATACTCAAAGAGCTTCACTCCTCGCCCTCTTCGCATCCCCGCCCATTTCCTCATCGCCATCATCATCATCATCTTCATCAACGACCTTCCTCTTCGCCCGATCTCTCCGCTCCTCCACCCCGTCCCCACTCGCCTCCCCGCCCCGCCACTTCGCCATCCCCCTCAGCAATCTCTCGTAATCACCCGCTACCTCCCCAACCGTCTGCTCCACCTTGTCGACTCTGTCGGCACGATCTAATTGGATCAGCACGTCCTTGTTCTTTTTGTAGACGCGCTGCTTGACGAGTAAGCGCCAGTAGTAGAACGCGCGGTCGTTGGGGTCGGTCGCTCGGGCTCGCTGCGTGAGGCGCGCGGTGCCTGCTTGGCGGTTGTGAGGGGGGATTTTGGAAAGGAGGTAGAGCTCGACGAGACGGGCGAATTGGCGGGGCGCGATCTTGTTTTCTTTGCGGAGGGTTTCCAGTAAGGGCATGTCTAGAAGCTTGGAGGTTGGGACCCGGACTCCGATTTTCCTTGCTGATAATTTGGGGTCGATGTCCGTTTTTAGGGCGATTTTGGCGAAGGTACCGTTTTCGAGGAGATGCTTGTAGTCGCAGTGGTCGCGCAGGTCGTCGAAGGCTTCGTTGGGATCTTCGACGGTGATCTCCGTGCATGTGGGTGAGGCGCGGAATGTTTTGACCATGGCGTTGTAGAGATGTGTGCCGTGGCCATGTGAGTGGTGGGAGGGGAGGATGAGGAACTGAGATATTCGCGCGCGGGCGGGAAGAGATGCGGGTGAGATTGGTGTTGGAGGTGGAAGAGTAAAGTCTTGGGTTGTGGATTTGGATGAGGCGGTAGGGACGTAGGTAACGAAGCGATATGAAGTCGAATATCCGACTAGAGAATACGGGGAGGCGTTGGGTGATGGTAGGTCTGACAGCTTTTCGTAGCTTATAAGACTTTGTCAGCGGCGCTGCAGATTGAGTGAGGAGAATACGCACACAAAGTAAACACGCCATCGGGCAAGTGTCCACTCCTGATCATCAAGCAGTAAAGGCGTCCCTCCTTCTATGAAGAATGAAATCATGATCTGTATCCGTTCGACAAGTAGTTGGACTGCAGGATCCGTCAATTCGCCACTCCATATCTCGAATTCACGCCCTCTGCTGGTATATTTCTCTAGAAGCTCTCCCGGTGGCTTGAAGCTCGAAGCAGATGTGTCGTTCTGGATATGCGCATTGAAGGCTCCAACTTTCTCGAAGGTATCTACCATGTAGCATCAGCCCACTTTCCCTCTCAAACACCGAAAGGATATCCTCACATTCAGGAGTCCATTCTTTCAACGTTTCTTCTATGTCCGTAGCCTTTGTGTCTCCTACTGCCTTGAACTTTTTATCATAGAGAATTTCTAGATTCGGACGTAGATCATGTGCGCTGAATCTCAGATTGAGTTTCAGATTTTGGTATCCAAATATGCGCTCCTCGTCGCCGAATATGGGATATGTGAATTGGGGGTGAAATGAAGAAAGTGTTCTGGGTGAGCCTGGCGCGGCTTGGACAAAGGAGATCTCGAGAGCTTCATTGGCATTGGTAGACCCTATAATACTATTAGCACCGAAAGCAAGATCAAAGGTAAATCAACCTACACTCCTCCTGATCAGCCATGTTTAAATTGTTGTGCGTTAATAGAGAATAGCATGGATGAGATCTTTGAAGTCTAGTCGCGTTCGCGCTTCACGGAGTCACTTTAAGCTTTTGATAGGGCTGAGCGGGCCAGTGTATCTAGCCGTACCATGGATCTTTGATAGGATTATTCCAAGATCTAAGCATTGTGCTATAGTAGGAAAACCACCAGATATCGTTGCGAGCGACTGGACGCACTGGTGATCAGCCGAATGCAGAATGAGTCCCTAGTTCAAAGCCTGTTGTTAGGGATCATCCAGGCCTGCAGGCCAAGAACAGGGGCATTCACTTCAAGATGCTAGATGGCCTTTTCATGCTGCTCACTTTGAGCACCATAATGGCCGTTGCGTAAGAGATTATCGCCAACGTTGCTTGAAAATGTGCTGATTCGGAGCTAGGTCTTTTCTGGCTGGATCCTTACCTCTATCATTCACCCTTTCGCAGTCGAGACTACGATTAATATCTACAATTGGAATGGGGGTTCTGGTTGGCACAGCGCTGATAGTCATTATACCAGAAGGCGTCGAGACTTTATACAGTGCGAGCGACTACTCTGCAGAGGCGCATAGTCGAAGGAGCCTGACGGCGCATGCCAGTATGGTGCAGCGGGACGTTGAAGGACTGCATAATCTCGATTTCCGGACAAGATCTCTTGAAGATGAATCCCCAGATACCAACCCATACAATGCTCTTCCCGGCCCTGTCCTACCTGAGGATACCAAAGTGGAACACGTCGATTCAGACGCTCATCCAAAGAATCCCCCAGTAACCCCGACTGAACCTGGCAAGGTTGGCATTCTCGAAGACGACGCCTCTACCATATCTGCCCCTTCTATTGAGAAACCAGGGAAGGCAACAGAAAGCTCTCAAGTAAAGCGCGAACCGCATGCCTGGATTGGACTCTCCTTGATCTGCGGCTTCATCCTTATGTATTTCCTAGACACCCTACCGTTGCTCGCCCCACCAGCGCCACAACGGCCTCAAAGTAACATTTACTCTCTTTCAGACCTCTCGACGTCTCCCCCATCTACTCCGGCGACTCCACAACGCTCCCTGTCGACAACACTTGGCCTTTGTATACATGCAGCGGCAGACGGTATCGCACTTGGCGCATCATCTTCGTCGACCTCGACAACCTCATTGTCTTTGATTATATTTGTGGCTATCATGGTACACAAAGCGCCTGCTGCATTCGGACTCACCTCGGTTCTACTCAAGCAAGGACTTGGCAAGAGGGCGGCACGAGCACATCTGGTGTTCTTTAGTCTTGCCGCACCGGTGGGGGCTGTAGGGACATGGGTAGCTGTGAGAGCACTTGGTGGGGGAGGTAGCACAGAACCAGCACTAATGAAGTGGTGGACGGGAGTTTTGTTATTGTTCTCCGGGGGAACATTCCTGTGGGTTAGCTCCGATGGTAGATTGGCGATGCGAAAATTACTGACAAAGCGACTTGACAGATACGTGGCGATGCACACGATGCAAGAAGAAGACAGCCAAAATGCAGCGCAGGAGGAGAGCCAAAGCAACGGCTATCTGGAATCGGGAGGGCGCCCCTCACGGCGACGGAAGGGGGGCAGGAATCCGAGGCTGGTGCTGGCTGCGGTAGGAGGGATGCTGTTGCCGCTGATCACTCAGATAGGTCATGCGCATTGATGTAGAAGTATAAAACGAAGTGTACTATGTCTACTTCTACCATGGGTTGTATCGTCACGTGAAACCCGTTACCAGAAACCTTTCTGTCACACGCCCTCCAGTTGCCTTCTATTTAGTTTGAATGAAGCTGGAAGACTGACACAATGAAAGATACACCATTCAGTAGTAGTAGTGAGTAACCTGTGACTAACAAAAAGTCTACTTCTACTCATTTGATCCATGTGGCTTGCACGGACAGCCACGTTCACACGCCACTCACGCAGTCTGTACTCTTCATATTCCTGCCGCGTAATTGGGTGAGATGAATTAGTCAAGGGAATTCAGGATTTATTCTGCGCCACTCATAAAGGCACAGCCTCAACAAGCCACAGTGATCGACGACACTATCAATCCGGAACGCTCGGGATGACGTAGATACTTTGGGAGCCGCGTCTTTGTTAGAACGAATTAAACATGGCATTCTGGATAATTTGACTTTTCATAAGGTCGCTCGAGGCTCAAGAGATGCAGCAAAGGGTTTCATGCAGAACCTCGGAATGGGGCCAATTCGAAGACATTCACACTTCTTTTGATTTCGTCACACTACATGGAATACCCTGTTCACATGGATGCTCCCGGATATCCTTGATTCTCTTCAACTAATAACCTTCAAGTAATTTCTACCAAGTACCTCAGCAAGCGAATTAAAAAAAACTCAAAACTCAAATCTTGAATCACTTCAAGAAAACTTTTGCTTGGGCAATTACGTAGCCCGCATCAAACCACGACCATACAAACCTCACCTCTTCCATCTCTTCCATCTTTAATCAGCTTCCGTCTGCATCTCTCTTTCATCCATTCCATCTAAACCAAACACTCCCCTTTACACTGCTTCCTACACCTCCAACATGTCAAAGCTCGCCTTGGGCACCCGGGCTGCGTCCACCTTGCTCCGCGCCCTCGAGTTTGCAATTTCCGCCCTGGTGCTGGGCATTTTCTCATGGTACCTCGCATGTATGTCCGCGCAATAAATGAGATCCTCTATAGCATATCCTGACCCTCCTCCGTAGACCTCACTCACCACCACCGCCATATTCCAACATGGGAGAAGGCGGTCGAGGGTATGTCTGGAGCAGCGGTCATCTACACGGCTTTCGCCACCATCCTCACTTGCTTCCTCGGTGGCATCACCTTCTTCGCTTTTCTCGGCCTTGTCCTTGACGTTCTTTTCTGTGGATGCTTCATCGCCATCGCTGTCCTCGCAAGGGGTGGCGCAAAAAGTTGCGGCAGGGTCAACAATTCGCCAATTGGACCTGGACAGCATGCTTCTTGTCAATTGCAGCGAGCCGTGTTCGCTGTTGCTATTGCCGCCGCGTAAGCATGCTTGTCCGGTTGAATTTCTGTGGCTGACCTTCATGCTCCGCAGCTGTCTCTTTTTGATCTCCGCAGCTCTGGAAGTCGTCCTCAGCCGCGCACGCAAGAGGGAGAAGCGTTACGGTCCCAGTCCCGCGAACAACTATACCTCCGGCTACGGCAAGCGACGATTCTGGCAAAGGAAAATCAACAAGAACAAGACTCACAAGCATGAAGATGCGGAGCTTGGTGCCGTTGGTGCTGGAGCCTTGGTCGCCGAAGAGAAGCACCGTACTCGTGACAACCGCAACAGCGCGCGCATATCAGACGATACCGCTATGACTGGTACGACTGCCCCGGTTGCAGACAGCTATGGTGGACCGAACAACAAGTACAATCCAGAGCCTACTGTACCCATTCAGACCCACCTACCACACAACGATGGATATTCGAACCAACAGACTGTGGGTGTTGCCTCTGGAGGCGCTGTGCCTGAGATGGAGAGCAATATGGGTGGCGGTGGACACTACGTCCAGCACGTCAATGAGCCTTACGCTGATGTACACCATGGCGGTTATGTCCACCAGGGGCATGGCGTACACTAATCGAACCCTGATGAGAGCCCTTGATTATCTTGCTTGCCTTGCCAAACTTGGGCCTGAGCTCCAGTTATCACATGGCTAGCAACTATTTCTCAGCCAACCCGCCTTTACGATTCAATATGAACGGGCGGGTCTCATACCAAAAATTGATACCGGGATACTCTCCTATTTGCAGCGATATTTTAGCGAGCGAGTACATACGATCCGTTTTCAACGGTAGCGAAATGCAGGTGTCGACTGCTACTTCAGTCTACTCAATGCAAAAGATGTAATAATAATACTTGTCTTCAATAACGAAGCCCTATCACCGTGACCACCACGCTCCTTTTTGGGTATCTCCCGATGACGATCACCACGAAGTTTCCCGGGTTTCCTTCTGCCCTCTACAAATGTGTGTGTGTGTGTGTGTGGAACGTCCTCAACCTTGCTACTATCTCGTCAACCAAGCCCGCCCTTTCTGTCCAATTCATCACAATAATAAAAAAAAGGGCCTGGACAGAACTATCCATCCCAATGCATGGCGCCTGCGCCAAACCTTTGAACCCCAAGAGCGAATTGAAGACGAGCACATCAGACGGTCCCCTTTCTCTCTTCCTTCTCCCCTTCCTTCCTTCCTTCCTCCCTCCCTCCCTCCCTCCCTTCCTTCCTTCCTTCCTTCCTTCCTTCTTTCCTTCCTACCTACCTTAGCCACCTTGGCCTCCGCTCTCGCACTCTTCCCCCCTCCCACATCACATTCGAATCTGACCCCCCATCCCTTTCGCACACCCAAGATATGATATTCTCAGCGCTGCAGCCAGCTCGTGCTTGGAAAAAACCATTCCCGCTTGATTGAAAGAAAGACAGAAAGAATGAAAGAAAGAATGAAAGAAAGAAAGAAAGAAAGAAAGAAAGAAAGAAAGAAAGAAAGAAAGAAAGAAAGAAAGAAAGAAAGAAAGAAGGGGTGCTGATTGATCTTGTTATTGTTAATGTTAAGTGGATTGGATTGATGCATCGCGTTGTGAAAGAGAGGGGTATGGTGGTTTGAAGGGGGTGGGTGAGTGTGTGTGTGTGTGTTTGGGGGTTGGGGGAGGAGGGAGGAGGGAGGGAGGGAGGGCGGGGAGGGGGGTACGTGTGAGGGAAGGCAAGGGAAGGGAAGGGAAGGGAAGGGAGACTAGAGACGTTTGCACGAGTACGTTGCTAGATGGGGTTTTGTAAGGGGTTTGCGTTGAGAGGATTCGTGGGTGGGACTGACACCTGGAGGAGTCGTGTGTCGTGTTCGTGTGTCGTGTGAATTGGATTTACTGTGCCATCTTCCTTCCTATCTACGCACTTTAATGACCGTACTGCATTGCGATTGTTTTGCGTCCGGTGCGTGAGGGGCTGGCTGGCTGTACTCAAAGCTATTTCTCATGGTTGCAGCACTTGGTTAAGTGGGACAAGATCCCTGTGGCTACTTTGCGCCTCTTGATGATTGAGCTTGTGAGATCATACACTTGATGTTGACGTTCTTATAGCCGAGCAAAAAAGGGCCATGGTACTGTCCACTTCTTTCAACCATCTACGACATTTGCGCCAATTCTTGAAGTACCCGATCGATTAAACCAAAGCATTCCATCTGGACATTTACGAGCCGTTATTGTCGTCTGGATTATGAAGATGATCGTTCCTAAATATAGCAATATACGGATCCGCATCGTGACTACAAATATTTCCTGATAAACGTTCAATCCCTCCCATGCACCCGCCATCTCCTGGACGCCTACCCATCGCTCGCAACTTCTTACTCGATCGCGTTCAGAGCAAGATTTGCGTTCGGGCTCAAGGAAGAAGACGGTTCGGGTGGAGGAGGATCGAGCGCGATTTTGCTAAGACGCCCATGCCCACCCTTGGCTGGCAAGCAGTACGCCAAAGGCGATCCCTCGAAGATTACTCCACGGTTCATCCATTCATGTACTGCCACAGGCCCGCAAGGACATCACTCGCGAGGATTTTAGCGCTTCGTTCACGGAAAAATGAGCCTCATCATGCATACTGGAACAATGGCTGATGAACCCATTTGTTATTGCCCTTGCAGGAGAGAAAAATCTAGCCAAAAGAACTACCGCCGCCGACAATGAAATTTGCTTACCCAACAAACAGGAAATTAATAGTGAAGCCCGTATCCTGAAGCGCTTCAATGCGCAGATCGATGGGATAAGACAGACAGCTGCCTGTCAATCTGCCATGGTCTACCGATGCCTTTTCCGGAGCCGGCGTTGAGTTTTTGTGACGACCTGGCGGAGATAGCCTTGTCCATGACGTCGTGGGCAGCGATCTCCTCTGTGAACAGGCGGCTGCCTTTTGGTGCTGCGGCGCAGGAGGAGGGGTGTGCCGGTGATGCGGTAGTCAGTCATATTGGGGAAGTGCGAGGTGAGGTCGCATTTTGAGAGATCAATCTTTTTATTTGGCGCTGGCGCTGTGGGTATTATCGTGTTGTTGAGAATGGGGACGGGGGTTATGAGAGGGATTGCTGATGTGAGGATGGTAAAGGCTTCAGGTAGGAAAAAACCAAGCACGAAGGGCGTGCGAATGTTCCTTTGCGATATTGACGGCGCCAGTCTACCGTCTTGCGATCAAGAGATCGTCAAGGATAGATATGTCTGACGATAGCTAAACGAGATCGGTTGAATGGGTGGGAGTGAGAGAGTCACTAAGATTTTCGTACCAGTCATGACTTCTCCCTACGCCGCATTATCGAGTCTAGTTTCTAATGCCATCAAAAAAGAAAGAAATACAAGTATGCCGAGTCGAGAAGTGTTGCAATGACTGATTTGCAGGCAGCGGGAAAGCTATGACTAAGCAGAAATACTGTTCAATGATTGGCTAAGGCTAGCTGATTGATCTAATTGATTAGGTCTTAAGAACATAAGGAAGGAAGCACATGAAGGCGGTCATGGACCAGTCTATATACTCGCTGAGAAGATTCCATTAGATTCGCCATTATTCGCTATCTCCACTCATAGAACGCTGGCTGAATCAGAGGATTCTTCCCCGCTGGAATTGGCTAGAAATCGAGCGAAATAATTATCTAATATCAACACTTCCTCTTTATTATTTCACCCATTTAGGACGGACTTGAGGCTATATAGATCGAGCAACTGTCTATCTCGCTGATACGCCTGCGTAGCAAGCGGTTTAGTTAGTATATTAGCTGCTTGATCAGCGGTGGGCACGAAATTAAGTTCAATTAATCTATTCTCGTAGACCTGGCGTATATAGTGGTACTGAATATTAATGTGCTTGGTTCTTTAATAACATTTAGGGTTCTTGACGAGGGCTAGGCTGACCTTATTATTATCAAGTAGCTATATAAGAGCGTTCTTGGGATTCCGATAGAACAGTTCTTTTAGTTAACGAGTCGTTCATATAATAGTCTTTGCGGTCTTAATAAGGGCTATATACTTAGCCTCAGTAGTAGATATAGCTATATCGCGTTGCTTCTTGCTAATTCAAATATATACGACTTAATCTCGCAATAAGATATAATTATAGATAGATTTGCGATTTAATTTATCGTTATTATAGGCTGAGTTAGAGTAGGTTACTAGATCATCGTCTCGGCGAAAGCATAGTTTATATTTAACTATTTCGGCCACGTATCTAAGTACGCGATTAAGTGCATTTATATAACGTATAATTAAATTATAGTAGTACTAACTTAGCTTTTTAATAACGAAGGTCAAGTTAGAACGTATTTTAGTTATAAGATATATAAGGCTTTTAATTCGTTTTTAATATCCCCGCTAATTAACTCGTTCTTCTTTAAATCAAGCGGATTAAATAGACTCATATTTATCGATTGAAGTACTAATCGAGGTGCACTACTTTATATCGTACTATTAAAATATCTTTCTAGCGTACTGCGACTGCTTAATTACTAGCGTATTCTTAATTCGATAAATTTAAATGCTTAGTATTCTTTTTATTAACCCAGAGTTCTTTATCTTAAAAACTTACTTAATCTAATTCTTAATTCGGGTCATAAGTACTTTAGTTTTAGTAAGTATAAGAATATTATCAATATAGAGGTCGATAATAGCCAACTCGCTTCCAGTGATTCGAATAAAGATACATTTATCTAAAGAAATAACCTTGAAACTTATCTTTCTAAGTATCTCACTAAATTTCTAATTTCAAATACGTGCTAACTACTTAAGATTATATAAATCCTTTAATAGCTATAGTTCATTTTCTTTAACATCTAATAAAATAGAAAAATCCTATGGAAAGATTATATAGATCACCTCTCGTAGAATGCTATTGAGATATGCGTTGTCTATATTCAATTGGTAATATCGCAGTTCTAGAAGTACTGCAAGCGCAAATAGCAATCGTAGAGATTCAAACCTTATAATAAGAGCAAACGTCTTATCAAAATCGATATTAGTCACCTAAGTAAAGCCTCGAGCGATTAATCTAACTTTATACTTATCGATAATCTTATCGGAGTTATATTTAATCTTATAAACTTACTTATATATAATTAGTTTGCGTCCCGCTAAGATCTAAACGATTTTCCATATGCTATTAATTATATAAATCGTGAGTTTAGCAGTCATAACTATAATTTATTCTCGTAAGTTAGGTTTATTAATAACTTCTTCGTATATAAGCGACTCGATCTTTAATAACTTATAGACGAGGTATACTCTTAATTTACCGAATTCTTTAAAGAATTTCTAACTTATAATCTTTTTTCTAATGCGAACTAATCTATTAAATACTACTATTAATTTAATAGATCGTTTACTAAAGATTCTAGTCCTAAGATTAGATGCTAATATAATAATTAAAGTATCTAAGATTAATGGTTTATAAATCGCTAAAATCTCTTCTTTATTAAATATTTTAGTAACGAGAACTCTCGATATTAAGAGAGGTCCAACTAAAGAGCTACTCTTATTTTACTAGTCCTATTGCGAATCGTCTTCGGTATTTAAGTTCTCCTACGAGAAATCTCTCTCTGGTTCGAGTCCGCTTAAAGACGTATTTTAATTATTTATTAATAGCAACGTGATATGATCTTTAGACTATATATTATTATCTTAATCATCGTCGTCGCTAGATATAGCATTATTTAAGATATCTAAAACTTTATTAGATATCTCGATATGATTGAGGTTCATGACTAAAATATCCGCTCGCAATTAATCGAATTTCGAAAGTAGATCTTTAGATAATAGTTTCAGGCCTTTGCGATCCTCATAAAACTTCATATTTATAGGTCACTTAAATCGATTCTTATCCAACCTATATACACGATACTAAGTGCTCGAATAATACTCAGTATAAATCCCTAGGTAGCTCACGATATCCAGCTTAATATCTCGTTGCTCCTTAGCTAGAAACACTTTACACACATATTTAAACACTCTCTCTTTACTAAGATCTAATTTCTTCTTAAATTATAGCTTATTCAATAACTTACTTTCTCTATTCCTCTGCGATAATCGATTATATATATAATATACGTATATTACGACCTCCGTCTAGAAGATTAATAATAATTCGAATTAAATTAACATCAATCTGGCGAGCGTGATCACGGTCCTATTGAATCGTTCGAAAATCTCGTTTTAATATACGATATATGTGCTCGTAGACTCCATCGTCACACTTATATTTAGTAGTTCTTTTCGAGTAGCTTGATACTCCTTCGCGTTATTCGTCCTAATAGTTATTATCGATATATAACTTTCTATCAATAGCAGTCTAACGTTATTTAAAAGAAATTCATAAATATTCGCCTTCGTAACGAGTGGGCGAAGAAATACTCGTTTAGTCGCCTCGTTAATTAGTAATACAAATAGAGTATATTCTTCTATAATACTTTCAACTAAAAATAGCCCTTAAAAGTCCGTATAAAGTCTCGCTTCGAATATCGCTATCTTAATCTTAAGCTCGCGATTAATCGTTCTAATCATCTTCGAGACGTTATATATCTTATATTCGAAATTCGTTAATACGTTAAAAGCCTTCACATCGCTCGCATACTAATATAGGTCTTTTAGTCGATATACGCCCGTATAACCGAGTCGTTTATATACGAGTTCGAATATCTTTCTAGGCGACCTATTTATAGTTAAGATCTCAGTCGATACTAATTCCTCACTTACTTGCTTCTATATCGCTAATTTCTAATCCGCTAATTTCTAATTCTCCTAAATCACTAGTTTCTAAGTTATAAACGCTCGATCTAATACGTAATTCGTAAGTTCGTATAAATTATTCGATACGTAATCTTATGCGACGGTTCTATTAGTCTGTTTATTAACGATTTTAATACTCTATTCTTTAAAAATTATTATATATCCTCACCGATCCAAGGCGATAATAGATAATAAGTTAACACTTATTTTAGGTATATAGAGTACGTCTCTTATAATCTAAATGTAACGTTTAATTCTTATTTGAATATCTTCTCATTTAGTAATTAATAACTCGCTCTAATCGTCGAATTTAACTAATTTATCGTAGAATATAAATCTAGTAAATAATTCGCGCTGAGGCGTTATATATCGAGTTACTTCTAAGTCAATAAGTTATCTTATAATCTTCTTATACTTATATAAAGTTATTTAAACCCGTTCCTTCAATAATTCAAATAAGTTTTTATTCTAATCCTTAGTAATAACTACTACTTTATCCTTACGTCCCGCGAGCTAATCTTATATCTTATTCGAGATCTTTCGATTATTCTTAGATCTTAAATTCTTATTCGTATCGTTCTTATTGAGATTAATACACTTAGATTTATAGTAACCTCTCTTATCGTAATTATAGCACTTAATAACTAACTTATTAGTACCTTAAGATCGTTCTCGCTAATCTTATTTATTACAATCTTCTCTTACTATATTCGCGTCTTTCTTAGACTTACGAATATTCTATTTCACGCTCCTAAGCTATTCGACTATTAGGGTTAATATTAATATATCTACTTGGCCGAGTGTGAATTTAATTATTATATACTTCTCCCTCTAACACGCGTTTATAATCACTATAGCACGGCTAATTTCTAAAGGTCTAATCTTCGAGACGAGGTTATAGATCTCGTCGCTGAGTTACTTCAGGGTTAAAATCATCTAATCGATAAATTTATTACTTTTCTTAATATAGTTATAGAAACGCTATAATATTATTATAAGCCGTCCCTTTTCACTTACATTATAAATACGTCGCAATTCGTCTCAAATATTCTTCGCACGCTTTAAATAAGTTATATACGTCTATTAAGAATTCTTAATATTACTCATTAATAGAGTAACGATTTATTAATTCAAAATTATTTAATTTTTAATCTCCTTTCTCGTTATTAGGCGAGAAAGACTTTTCGATACTATTTCTCATATTTCTCGTTCACGTAGAAATCTCTTATAAGTTTAGGCCCACGTATAATAGTTATGGTCTTTCAACACTCTTAAACGAGCGTAACTCGACTTTAGAAGAGTCTTATCGAGATTCGTTAGATCTATCTCGAGTAGAAAATCATAAATATTGTTTAAGTCCTTCTACTTAATGTAAAGACCCCTCTATTCGTTCGAGATTAATATCGCTAATCCCTCGTTAGCGAATATCTTATTATCTTATTCTATTATAGTAATAATATAGATAACTAATACTAAGTTAATTCAGACTAATCGGACTTATAATCTATTGCAATAACTGATTTGTAGGTAGCGAGAAAGCTATAACTAAGTAGAAATACTATTTAATAATTAACTAAGACTAGCTAATTAATCTAATTGATTAGGTCTTAAGAACATAAGAAAGAAAGCATATGAAGGCGATTATGAATTAGTCTATATACTCGCTGAGAAGATTCCATTAGATTCGCCATCATTCGCTATCTCCACCCATAGAACACTAGCTGAACCAGGGGATCCTTCCCCGCTAGAATTGACTAGAAACCGAGCGAAATAATTACCTAATACCAACAAGAAGCGTGTATTAGATAGTACTAGCCTACGTCGTCCATTTTAAAACAACATCTCACACAACACGCTTGCCCGATCGCATATCATCAAGCAGTAACGGTACGCTGGATAATATCGAACAGGAAGTCAAAGACCTTCAAGTCCTTCCTGAGATATACCAATGCTTTGAGAGTGTCAGTGTCGTCTAGGATAGACTATTTCACATTTTACTTCACATACCCTTAACTAGCACGGGAAATATAACTGCAAGGCGAGGAAACAAGACATAAAGTACTTCTTTATCGCCTCGAAATCCACCGCGTTCACCCTCTCCTCTTACTCCGGCTCCGCTCGCTCTTTGAACTTTATTTTAACAGCGTCATCAATGGTGTATGCTAGGTCGCAATTTGTTCGACGCGCATTTTGGTCAGGTTTTGTGTAATATTCACTATTAATATGTACGTAGAAGTGGATAGAGAGCAGTGTTGTGATGGGTTTGAGTTTGGGATGGTGCTGAGTACTTCGCACAAAGAGTACGGTCTCTTGATGTCGCGGACAGGTTGATGATTGAAAGATACTAGTGTATTATTATACTATATTCTTTATTAATTATTTCTTAATAATATTTTATTAGAATAAATTGAGATAAAGACTTCTATTTTAAAAGTAAAAGTAAATTTTTTTTTTTAGTTTTTTTAGTTAAAATCTAAATAAAACTCTTAATTATTAATTTACTTTAAATACTTTCTTTAATTATTAAAGATTAATATATTTCTTTTTAATTATCTTAAGTCAAGTATTTATATTTATTAATAATATAAACCTACGTTGATTTCTCGATTTATAAATTATATATATATATTTATTTAAAGTAAGAGTAAGATTAAATTAATATCTTAATCTTATATTATTAGAGTTATAATTAAATCTTATTTACGTAGTTAATACTCGCTTTCTTTTATATAAAACTTAAATAATATCTACGCTTCTTTACTTTATATTATTAAGATAATATATATTAAGAAATAACTTAATCTCGACTAAATATAAGTAATATATATAAATTATTAAACTATTTAAATAACTATAAGCTAGCTAAGTATAAAGAATCTAGCGTTCAAACTAGTTATAATTAATTCTACGTTTATATAATTAAAAATCTTATAATAAATACTTTTTTTTAAAAGAAAGCTAGTGTTCTCGCTACTATCTCGCTAGCTAGCTAATTAATTAATAAAACGAATATATATATACTAAGAAAAACGAAGATATAAGATTAACAATTACTATAACTCTTATTGAATTTTCGAGATATAATTACTATTAATTAATAAATTAAAAACTAATAAAATAACATAATACTTATTAAATTAAGACTACGGGTTGGAAAGGTGTGGTATTTGTTAAACATAGTCGTTTTCAACTTTTTTTTAACTTTTTTTAAAAAATTATATCTTTTTAATTTATTTATAGAATTTTATAATTATATAAGCGTTTGCTTAAGCTTTTTACGTATTTTTAGAATATAAAAAAATATTACGTAATATATTTATTAAAAACCCAATGAAAGTATAAGATATCCCATGCCTTTCGATATAATATTCGAAAAACTAGTCTCATATTATCAAATATATTACACCTTTTCGACTCGTAATTATAACTTTAATAATCGATAATACGACTAATAATAATACACTCTTTCGTAATCTTATCGAGACTCTTTTATAGAGCGAGTTTAATAATTTACTTAATCTTAAAGAGTAAAATATAAGAGATCTTAAATATATTCTCTATATAACGCATATTATTTAATTATTCTTATAAGAGCTTCTTAATAAGATTCGCGTTAGTTTAATTAACGAGAACTTTTAGAAAAACTAATATAATTCGAAGAAATAGAACGCTATTTAAAGATAAGAGAAAGATTTATTAATAACTTTAGCTAAGATATATAAATTCTAATTATTATTCTAGTTATTATTAATATCTAATATATATAAATTTATAAAACGAAGATCTATATTAATGCTAGTAGTTAGCGTAAGAAGTATTTCTTCAAGCTTTAATTTAAACGACTTAATAATACTTATAACTTAATTAATTGATATTATTTATCTATCGATAAGAAGCTATATTAGTAAAAACGCGCACTTAAAATATTTTAGAATATTAAAGTTCGTTGAAACTTAATCTATTATATATTAATACGATCTTATTTACTTCGTAGCGATATCGATCGCTTTTTTAAAAAGAAATTAGATAATTTTCTTAGACTTAGCGCGAATAAATAATCGCAAGTCGAAATTCTAATTAAATTAATTAGATTCTTTTATACTTTTACGAAGCTAATAAATAAAAATAAGAAGCTAATAATTTATTATATACTTAATATCTATAATAGATTATTTAATTATATTAAAAAGAAGATTCGAAAATTAAAACGTAAGCGAATTTCGTAAAAAATCGAACTTCGCGAGGCTTTAAAAACGATTTATAAAAAATTAACTATCTATTATAGCGAGACTTAATCAAATATAAAATATCTCTATAAATAGATAACACTTTTACGTTTAAATTATAAGAATATAATATTAAAAGAATCGAATTAAGAAGTTAAGTTTAATTAAATATCTTAGATAAAGATATATTAAAATACGCTCGAATAAACGTATCGAAATTATTAATATTTTAATATTAATAATTAAATATAGAGGATTAAACGAGCAAGAAGTCGCGTAGAGTCGCTTAATAATATTATTAATAAAATTAAAAAAATAATAAAAGTATTAAATAATAATTAATTTTAGTAATATAAAAGAGAAGATTAATATTCTACTTATTATTCTAGTTATAACTTAAATTTCTA
>JANQBS010000352.1:0-35705 GCA_033085395.1 Xanthoparmelia taractica | reverse complement strand
CCCCCCCCCCCCCCCCCCCCCCCCCCCCCCCCCCCCCCCCCCCCCCCCCCCCCCCCCCCCCCCCCCCCCCCCCCATTCGTTTCTGCGGACCGGAGTGGTTGTCTGTCTACTGATGATGCCATCGCTCATGATGGTGATACTGGCTTGTACGGTACAGGTAGGCGGGATTTTGGGTGCAGAGATGAGGGAGAGCGAGAGCGAGAGCGAGAGAGAGGGAGATGCTTCGAGGACCTACCTTACTGCTCTCAAGCCTGGGCCCTGGAGCTCGTTTACGGAGAGGCAGTGAGAGAGAGAGAGGGAGCAGGGCATGAAGGAGAAAGGGGGGGGGGAGGGGGCTGTGGTCCAGAACAGAACTCATGATGATTTCATTTCTGCCCCGAGCACGAGGTGTGGTTCTCGCTACCATATATTCAATGCACACGGTATACACTAAGCGAGTGAGTGAGTGAGTAAGTATACCACACCCTCCCTTACGTAGGGTATGATACGCGAGCGATGCATCGGTAAAGTAAATCTAGAGCCACGAAAATGACAACAGATGGCGCGATTTGCCCCAAGTTTGATCGCAGATTTGGGGGTTGTTTTACTTTATATCGATATCCAAAGAAATCGCGTTGCGTTACAATGGTGTATGTTTATTCTTTTGAGGATCCCATGGGTTTCTCTTCCAACTTCATTCAGCACGATATAATTTACTTGTACATCATACGATAATGTACTCAAGGATTTGAACTATGCATCGACGCCGTCATCGGAAAACACGCTTTCGAAATACCCAAAGGACTAAAGAACGAAACAAGGTTGACAGAAAAAAAGACGGGATAGCAAGCTCTCTCCACATGGCAAGCAACAGAGTTTTTGCTTGGGGGAACCTCGCCACCACGTGGGTGGAAAGCTTGCGGGATTTTGTTTGCACTTTCTTTCCCCAGATGAGAAGGGAAAGTTACAACTGGTGCGTGATTGATAGGACAGAGGAGAAAAGACAAAAAAAAAAAAAAAAAGAAAAGCAAAAAGACACACCATGGCAAAAAGATCTTCAGGTACACACCCACCAAGTCAGCCCGCTATTTTTTCTTTTTTCTTTCCCTTTCAGCGATCTGCATCCGAAGCCATTCTAGCCGCGTTTCAGGGCTTCCGATACCCCACCTCATATCCCCGGAAGACCTCGTGGGCCACCCCAGAACATGAAAAACTCGAATAGGAAAGTCGGTCAAAGCTGTTCTTCGGAGGAGGGTATGGGATTGGGCGGTGAGGGGATTTTCATTTCCTTTTCTTTTTTGCTGTCGTGATTTTCCTCCCCGGATGGAGCACGTGCACGCGGAGATTCGATATGGTGATAGTGATAGTGAAAAGGCTCCCACATCAGGGACACATGTCTGTACTCTGCCGGCGGCCATGCTAGAGTCTGGACCCCACGTTGGGCTTGAGTCGGCTGTTTTGGGGCAAAAGCTTCAGGGCTTGACCTTTCCCGGTTCTCAAATGGACCCTCAAAAGTATGAAAATGAGATTCCGTCTCGACTATCGATACTATCCATACACCGTTTGCGGTTGATCTTTGAGCCTCACGGTTTCGAGTTGGTTTTTGCTAAGCCATCTTCTTGACCGCGTCCCCATAACGCTGAAGATCCAAATGTCCCTCAGACCTTGGGCCGTTCTCATCTCGACGTAATTTTGTCGTGAGCGGTCTGGAGATAGCCCCCACTGTTGGTTGACAGTATCTCTAACGAGTTATCTTCATTCCGCCTTCTCCAAAGCGGGCCAAATTTGTACCCTGGAATCTCAACCACCTCGCTTCTTGACTTCACACCAGCGGCGAATTCTCAAACATCGTGTGACTACCCGCCAAGCCGTGACATTGTTCCACGGTTCAGCAGTTCGCTAGGCCTCGATCTCGTTTCCACCATCTGGGGTCAAGATCCGCTCTGCCATGTTCCATATGATGCACGGAAATCTATCGGTAGACATCTCACGATCCAAAAGTAGGAGCCACAGAGCACTACGGTTGACGATGTTGGCACATATGCCGTCTTCCTGCCTCCTCGCTCCACAAAGCAAAGACGCTGGGGCCCCCAAAGCTTCTTTTCAGCCTCTGCCGCGAAGTTGGTGGTGGATTTTTGTCGACATTTCTTGACCAACCTTCAAGATGGCTATCGAGGTGTTACCAGGAACGATTGTGGAAATTTCAACGCAAGATCCATGATCCTGGTCCTGTACCTGGATCACGGCCATACTTCGTTTCGACAGCCCTTAGAACTTTCTTCCATGCCGTCGGAGGTTTTTCATGGGAGCAACAGGCTTCATGGTGCCTGGTGGGGATACCACCCGGCCCGTTGACCCTTGATTAAGGGACTCTGTAGTTTGTACGAGTAGTATCGCTGTACGCTGCTAAAGCGAAGTAGGGGTCAAGGGAGGTAAGGGTTGTCAATCTTGATGGTCAGATTTTTTGCGGTCCGTACAGCGACACTCCAGCCGCTGCTGAAGGAGCCGGTGGGAAAGATTAAAAGCTGTTGTTAGTCATCGGTACTGTGGAGAAAGAGGAAAGTCGGGTGCTGAGCGATTTTGTTGATCTGCAATTGCTTGTTATCGGCATTCCTTCTATGACGCAATTCCATGAGTCTTTTTTACAATCGCGCTTTTGCCGAGGGATTATTTTATTATTCTTTCAATGTCGAATTCTTTTACGTTTTTTCATCAGATGAAAAAAAAAAAAAAAAAAAAAAAAAGAAAAAAAAGAAAAAGAAAACAAAAGTACGGTACCTGCGCCGGTTCCTGCATTAGCGTAGGGATAGTCCCAGCTTGTTCCGATTGGCGTTCTTCTAAAATACCTTTTGGCTGGCTAGCAGGGGAGAGTGCATGGACAAGACTCCCCAGCAAAGTCCGAGCCAATAAACGTGGCAATTGATTTGAATCTAATGCAAAGTGACGGAGCCGACTTCGAACGGCATAACAGGGTTACTCTCACTACTCTCACTATTCTCACTACTTCTGTGTAGAGCGGCAAGGCCGTCTTACCTCTTTGGTGATTAATCTCTTGCCAATTGCCACTCAATAGTCTGAATCCTATTATTAGTAGCAAATTATTATTTCGAGAGGATGATTTGTGCATGTCCTTTTTGCATACAATGGTGTCGCTACGTAATACCGTGCCACTGACCGCGCCGCCCTCGAGTGGCGGGTATTTTCACTTGGTGGTGTGGTGATTCATGATTTAGCACAGCACTGTACTGCCCGCCGCACAAATGGTCATGCACCACGGAAGCACGTCAAACACTCGACAGGCCCAGAATTGCGCGCACGGCACTCGTAGAAGGACCGAAAAGAAGTTTGAAAGTTTGAACAGTCAGACGCATTGATCCCGAGGGTTGGGTGTGTGGTACTTGTTAGTGAACACATATCCGGGAGAGATATACGCGCCGCACCAATGCTGTTGCTGCGCATGTTTGAGACCCCGCACTGCACGGTTGCTTGGTTTCGAAAGGACATCAAAGCGGTGCCAAAAAAAAATGAGCCATCTCCCAAGTCTGCTATCGATAGGGTTCCAATGAGACGAATTGCTTCTGGCGCCTATCTATCCAGGAATCGGTACCTTGCAGGGCTTTGCAGATCGCCCCAAGTAGTTCTGGAAGGTCGATTCAAGCACACTGCAGTCATGGCGGCTATGCTTCTGACCAATGGATTCACGGGCCGAGCTACGCAGCAAGACCGCCCATTTCCCCCAGCATGAATCCCTATCGATAAGTGGCTACAATCGATAGCGGATATTTGGTCCACTAAGGTGCTGATGCGGGCCTTCGTAAGCTGATTCGTATCATCCTTCTGAGGCAAGTAACGGAGTACGGAGATCCATAATTTTCTGATCCAACGGCAATCAGCCTCTGCGTCTTACCTGGCTGAGCCATGTCACACTACGATTATGAAGAAGTAGCTGTGGATTCATCAGGCTTTGAGGGTTGCAGCTGAAATTCACAGTATGCGCTTGCTTGCAGGTGAAGTTGTGGGAAGGGTGTGCCCCTCCAACGGCATTGGCCATTGGGAACAGTGAGGCTGCTGATCCTTGCCCAAAGGCTCCAAAGTATCCTGAACACAGTGCCAAGTCGCAGGTCGTTATGCACAGCGAGACACGTTTGGGAATTCTGACTGAGTGGTTGAGTTCGCAAAGGGGAGTTTCTTGGTAATTGCAATTTCCCCAAAGGTTATGTATGATGATAAAAAAGCAATGGGGCTGTCAATGGGAAAATGGCGACCAAATTACGGCCAAATTCAAGGGTTTAAAAAGGAAAAAAAAGAAAAAAAAAAGAGAAAAAAAAGGGTCGATTCGTCAGCCTTCCTTTTACTACTTTACCTTAATTGTTTGTCACTATAGTCGCACGCCTGGAAGTAGCAGTATCATTGATTTAATTAGTATTATTGTTGTTGTTGTTGTTGTTATTATTACTTTATTATTTGTATCCTTTTATATTTCCCTTACGCTCACTGTAGTGTCAGCCGTTCAAGGGTTTCACTTTTAGGTGTGCGTGTGTGTCTGATGTGGCTCTGTCACTTTTTTGGTAGCTGGTACACCCAGTACCATGATTATCTCTCTGTTACATTTCGCTACATGCGTGTGATGATTATTCTAAAAAGAAGAAAAGAAAGAAAAGCGGCACTGGAAAATGAAAGAGTGTCAATGGTTGGAATGCTTCTTCGAACTATGTGCTAGCGCATGCGACCGGAGGAGGCAAGGACCTGGACGAGGATGAGCTACTGGGATGCACTGCGCCATCACACCTCCCGAAATCCCCCATACGATTGATCCGTCTCTGCTCTAGGCCAACTTGGTTCTTAGCCTTCTTAAGGTCGACTTCTCCATTTCGTTGTCCTCTTTTCGCCTAAGTGGAGAAGAAGAATTGGGCACTTGGCCTTACCTACTTCTTCACAACACTGGTCAACGTTATTCTTCTTCATTCTTACTTTACCCGCCGAGTGCCCTCCACATTCGTTTTTTTTTCCTATCTGTCTGTCTACTATCAATCACCTCTCTACCCTCTTATCCAAAGGCCTCGTCTCTTTTTATTTATATTAAACAAACTTTCTTGTAATACTTCTTTTTTGAGATCCTTGACCTCGGGCTCTTTCATTACGTGCCCTACCTCAATCTTCTCCACTGTCACTCATTTGGCACATCTGCCACCAAAGACTCACACACGTCCACACCAGACCCACGCCGAGATATACTATACCGATAAAACATATTAGACAGACGTTTGGATAGTCCAGATCTGTTGTCCAGTCACTCCTTCAGACCGAATCGTACAGCCCGTTGGATCCAGCAATATTGCTTCTCTCGTCTCGAGCAAGACCACAAGGATTGATCGTGTTCGACCAATCGGCAATCATCGAGAAAATCAAGTATGGAATGCCTGAAATGGGCAATGACAAGGATGAAGCAGTGCTAACACTCCTCACTCCAGCCGGCCACTCGATCACATAATAGCTATGGAATCTTCACACTCGATGCATGCTACTCAGTCAATGGGACAGCCTCCCTTTTTTTACTACACACCAGACCCCAACACGGACCGCCGGCAGCATGGCCACTTCACCCCTCACCCTAATGCAATGCACGATGGTATAGCAATGCAACATTACCAGCAACAGCTTTACAGTCACGAGATAATGATGCACGGACAATATCCTCTGTACGCTCCCTTACCCTCGTCCGGCCCGCCTATGTACCAGCCTCAAAAGTCTATGCTCGCCATGGCATCACCTCGTCCAAAGCACCAAAAGCCAGCTGTCTTATGCCAATACGAAGGCCAGCAACTATCAGTCAATACCGAATGCAGCACACCGGACCTTTACGTCTACCCTTCGACGCCACCGCTATCTTTCTCCGGCAGTGCTTCGAGCAGCCCACCGTCAACCTGTGGTGTTCTGCCAACGCCAGTAACGGGTGCATACATGGGACTTGAACAGAACCTTGAGGGCGTCAAAGAGGGATGTCAAAGCGACGTGCAGAGTGAAATCCTCGCTGGCGGGGATTGGACTCGATGCTGTTCACCCCCATTGACACCTGGTACGTTGCATTTGTTATCAATGTTTCTCCTTCCATTGATCACCTACCAATGATCAAATATTGTGGGTTTGGGGAAATTCGCTGCGAAATTGAATTGTCGTGGATCTAACGGTTTTGTTGTGTCCGTAGTGTTTATCCACCCGCCATCGGTAACGGCTAGCCAAGCCTCCGACCTCCTTTCCATCAACTCCTGTCCTTCGCTTTCTCCTTCACCATCACCAATTCCACAATCCAGCACAACCAATCCCGCTACCGATTTTGATTTTTGTGATCCTCGAAACCTATTCGTTGACACGCAAACCTCGAGCAATATCGCCATTGACTTTCCACCTCTGCCTACTTTGTGCTCAGGAGACGATGAGGAGCACAAATTAGTCCTTGGAGGTGATCTCAGTCTAGTCAAACAAGAATCTCATTTTAGCAAATCTTTCCAGTCTTCAGCAACATCTACCCTCGGTGGCCTGCCAAGTTTTGACACATTTTCTGATTTGGACGACTCTGAGAACGAGTTGGTCACAGATCTTTCCCGACCCTTGCCATCGGAAAACGCTTCTTACCTTGGCAATAAGAGACAACGACTTGAGCTCATCTCATTTGACGAGGACGAGTTTCTTAGCGAGGATAGTTTCGAGGGCTTCGAGAACATCGATCAAGTCGCATCAGCCGGACTTCCGACACCCCCTGAATCTCGGCGCTCCTCCGAAGACTCGTCTGCCAAGATGAAGACCACCAAGAAGCGCGGTCAGACCAAGAAGCCAGTGAAGAAGACCAGCGCCAATGCCAATATGTCTGACTCTGAGCCCACCGTGAAACACGAGACGCACTCTCACGCCACTGGGTCGTCATCAGAGCAAGGGTCTGCTGCCCAGGAAACATCCAACGCTCGAGACAGCACTGTTGTTTCTGACACCAACGCTGTTGCATCTAGCACTGATACTGCTGCCACTTCCGTGCAGCCAGTTGCGCGCCGAGGCCGCAAACAATCACTCACGGACGATCCATCCAAGACATTCGTCTGCAATCTATGTTCTCGCCGCTTCCGTCGCCAAGAACATCTCAAGCGTCATTACCGCTCTCTCCATACCCATGACAAACCGTTCGAATGCAATGAATGCGGCAAAAAATTCTCTCGCAGCGACAACCTTTCACAGCACGCTCGCACCCACGGAGCCGGTGCCATCGTGATGGGGGTCTTAGAGGATGGCGAATTACCACCAACAGAGGCGGGAAGCCCGATCGATCATGCTGACACAGGTGCCCTCGGTGCCGTACTTTTCGAGGCTGCCCAAGCTGCCGCGGCCAATGCTTCAAGCAGCTCGTCGTCCAGCAGCAATTCTCGCCGAGGCAGCACCAGCCCAGCACCATCAATTGAGAATGTTAAGACGATGAGGAAGAGAAAAAGGGAGGACTAGGTGATGGCAAGAATGTACTATATTTTCGACGACATAACGATGCAACGTATTCGTCCGCTCCAACCGGCGTGACGCGGATCAAAGCATACATGGAAGACAGCCGTCCCAGTTGCTAAAAGTGTTGCTGTATTTATATGTGGTGTTACTACTACTCTAGAGTTGCGTTTTGCGCGAATTTAGCGGGTTACGGGCAATGAGATGGGGCTCGCTCGGTGGTCGCCGAAGGGCGTTGCTGGATTTTTCTTCTTCACTGTAATCATATTTGGGTGCTTGATCGATGGAGCCTTTTTTTTTTGCTCGTGTGTATGCTCCTTCGGCCTGTTCACGTGCACTGTGCTGGTCACTTTGCTGGACATGGCTTACTGTCATCAATGAAGACTGTTAAATAGCTAAGCTACTGCTACAGCGCCGTATTGAGCTGCTTCCAACGCTGAAGAATTCTGCGGACTTGACACGCCGTGCCCAACTGATTATGAATTATCGAGCTTGAAAATCCCATATATTTACGGCGCTAAAAGTGCGGTATGCTAAAAGCAGGTATCATACACAAAAAACCACGCTTGGCCTCAACATCCAAGACCAGACCACCAAGGTTCTTTCTCGCGCCAATCCATTCGTCCCATTGCCTAGAGGTATATCACCTCCACACCGTAACCGCTATCTTCCTGCATAATATGCCTTCGCGCCCCAGCTGCATGATGGAACCCATCTCTCGCCTTAGCGCGCGGTTGCAGGTCTCTCCTACTCAGCAGACCATCCCAGGCCACCACCAGCGGCACACGTGCCCATATGAACATTGATAAGAATCCAACGCTGCTGTAGACGGGTCATAGCCGCTTGCATACAAGGCCATGTGATTTCCTCAGCACTTTTTCCCGTAGGGCTCAGGAGCATCCTGTTCGAGCAGTCGCCCACTCGCGTGACCTCGGCCTTTGCCCACGTCCACGTGAACTGTAGATGCGCAACATCTAGCGGTAAGAACTGTTGCATGGTGTTGCTTTGCTTTGTTCTGTGTCGGGTTCGTTGGAAGGGAAACAACGCCTCACCCATCATCCTCAGCCACGGCATAAGTCACCCGCAACCAAAGGCTGCATCCCTGACACGGCGTGATCGTCTCCCCATACTCGGCGTTCAACTCCAACTCCTCCTCCGTAATCACATACACGCCGTCTCTCCCGCATCGGCAGCGCCGGTACCACATCTGCTCTTTCGCATCATAGCCCATGTCGCCTAGATCCACGGTGTCGAGACCTGGGTGCGAGGGTTTAGATGGGATTCGGATTGCGGAGGACGAGGAGGATGTGAGGAGGGAGCGGTCGTATTCGGAGCGGGTGGTGGGGTTGATGAGGGTTTTGTAGGCGAGGGTGATGGCGTCTATGGTGTATTTTGGAAGGGTTGGTGGTGAAGGGTTGGAGTGGCAGGATTTGTCGGGGTGGTGGAGGAGGAGGGCGCGGCGGTAGGCGAGGCGGATGTCTTGGTCTGTGAGGTCTTTGGTTTTGGAGGGGTGGGAGGGGAGGGCGAGGACTTCGTAGTGGTTCTGGGTGGGGGTGCTTTCTGGCATGGCTCTTCTAGAGTGGATCGGGAGGTGGGATTTGGACTTGCTTCAAAGCGCAACGGCGAACTTTGTTTTGTCAGCGCGGTAGCTTGCCCGCCAGCCTGGCAAGTTGCCAACAGCGGTGGCCTTCTTCCTCTATATGATGTCTGTTGTTGGACAGATATACTCACGAATGCTTCAACGTACTTTTGGGAGATTTCATGAAGTCTCCCAAGACCCCCGTTTACCCCACATTTCACATTTCATCATTCGCGCATGCCGCATGCTTGGCTTGGCAATTCTTGTTCTTGTTGGTCAATATCAAATCAGGTTTGGAAGGTGATAATCATGTTCGACTTTCTACTTCCCGCCGTCTTCCTATTTATCGTGTGACGATTCAGGTAGAATAATACTGCTATATACTCCAACATCAAGAGGCAATCATCTCTTGTTCAATTGACTCTACATATCAGATCAATCCTCCGCTCCATGTCCTCCACCAATGCCCTGTGATTTCATCCCCTCATCCCCCTAAATACTGCTATTGGTCTTCTAGGATGTCGAACCACGATGACTTCAACGAGAATGCTTCAGCTCGTACCAACCAGGCGCCATACACCGAACGACACCCTATACCTACCATCTCAGGCTATCAGAACCGGAAACAAGAGCGCCAGGAGGACTCACAAGCTACCGTACCCAATCCCAACACAGAGCCCGAAGCTCCGAACTCAGAAGAGAATCATGGACTCCTTGACTCTACCAAAAGTTTCCTCAACCTCGATGCCCATGTCAACGACAAATCGATAAATGAACAGAACCCATACAGTTCCCACAATCGAAATATCGATGGAGGTCCTCCTGAATCAGAGGCAGACAATGATCATAGAGATACTCATCCTGGACAGGATGGGGATCAGAACGAGCCTGAACAGTCGTCAGCGCTCAAGGACACGTCAGAGGCAGTCAGCAATACGTTGGATCCACGACAGAAGAGGAAGAACATGAAGCACATGAAGAGAGATCATGCCCCTCGGGAAGTGACGGATCCAGTAACGCACCTCAAGGTCATGGTCCATGATATAACCAACAAAGAGCTCCAAGCTGTCCCCGAGAACGAACCTCCTCCGGGCTCAAATCATCGAAATGCTACTAGTGCCAGTGCAGGCTTTAAATCCAGGTCTGAACTTAAGCAGGAAAGGCAGGAACAACAGGGTGCCCACCAGCAAATGGAAAGGCTTTTCCCTCCACCAAGCTTCAATGCCACAAAAGAGGACATAGCTAGTGTCTACAGTCTTGCTTTCACAGTCGGAACAGGCTTGCTTCTTCTTACCGCACTCGTCCTTCTTCTTGGAAGCCATTTGATCAGCAATAGGAGTGATATCCATAGATCCTGGCTTCATACTCTACTATTGTCGTTACTACTGTTGGTCTCTGGTGTGGTAGCTGGCGGTGGCATCATCTGGGGCATACGAGGGTGGTTGGTTCACAGGATCAACGATATTTGGGATGATGAAGTCTGGGATGGCGCAAGGAAGCAAGAACGAGAGATTAGAAACTCTACAACGCCGGAATCAACTCAATGGCTCAACTGTATTCTGTCCAGTGTTTGGCCGCTCATCAACCCTGAACTTTTCGTCAGCTTGGCGGATACTCTTGAAGATGTCATGCAAGCATCATTACCCAAACTAGTGCGCATGGTCAGTGTCGAGGACTTGGGTCAGGGCAGCGAAGCCATTCGCATTCTAGGAGTACGGTGGCTTCCAACGGGAGCAGCTGCTAAGACGGTGTCCGAAGACGGCAAAGTCAAGGATGACAATGACAACAGCGATCGTAAAGTCCCCGGGCAAGGCGAAGTCGACAATGAGACCCAATCAGACAACAAGGGATCACCCGAGAAAGACGAGCAGTCAAAGGGAGACGAACAGAGTAAGGAGAGCAATGAGGAGAACGTTGCTGAGGGCATGGAAGCAGAGGAAGGCGATTTCGTTAACGTTGAGGTTGGATTTTCGTACAGGGCGTCAAGTATCGGCAAGGGCATCAAAGAGAAGTCCAAGAATGCTCATCTTTTCCTGGCTTTCTATCTGCCCGGAAAGGTCCGTCTTCGTAAGTTGTTATCCCAGTGTTACCTTCCTTATATAGCGGGAAGACATGCTTAACTGGGTTCAGCTGTCTGGGTGGAGCTCCGAGGCATCGTTGGTATCATGCGTCTCCGTCTCCAACTGTAGGTTGACTGGGACTCTAAGGTTGATAGCATACATCGATTGACGTGCTGACTCTGATGGCAGATGCCCTGACCCACCGTTCTTCGCGCTCTGCACTTTAACCTTCCTTGGCCAGCCCAAAGCAGACCTCTCCTGTGTACCATTGACCAAAAGGGGGCTTAACCTCATGGATTTGCCGCTCATATCGTCTTTCGTGCAAAGCTCTATCGATGCTGCGCTCGCCGAATACGTAGCTCCGAAGAGCTTGACGCTGGATCTGCAAGATATGCTTGTTGGTGATGATTTCAAGAAAGATACCACAGCCCGAGGTGTTTTGATGGTTAAGATCAAAAGGGGGCGGGATTTCAAAGCCGGAGATCCAGGCTTGGGAGTTATGAAAAAAGCTTCTTCTGATGCGTACGTTGCTGTTGGATGGGCGAAGTTTGGAAAGCCTGTGTGGAGCACGAGAGTGATCTTGAGGGATATGGAACCTGTGAGCAACCATTTGATACTTTGAAGCTCACAAATACTTTTGAAGAACCAAAGCTAATCATAGGATTTGCGTAGGTTTGGGACGAAACTGCTTTCATCCTTGTGGGTCCAGAGGAGGTCAATGCGGAAGAACGTCTACGGGTTCAGCTTTGGGACTCTGACCGTACCTCAGCGGATGATGATCTTGGCAGAATCGAGTTAGATCTCAAAGAATTGATGCACTCACCTCAATCCAAAGGAAAGATGTGGGATCGAACTGATGGCTTTCTCGCTTTGGAAGGTGCGTACACTTCGGAATAAAGTTCCCCTTTCAGTTTCAAAAGTTAAGTTGCGAGTCATGATTGGGAAGCGAACCAAAACGTTGTCGTCACTCTTTGACACTATATTACAATTCGAGCATCTATTTAATTGAAGGCATGCTGACTGGAAGACCTCGCAGGGAGTGAGGGAATGCCTGGAACTTTAGATTGGAGTGTGGGATATTTCTCGAAGACAAGGATCCAGGAGGAACAGCTGAAGAGACAAACAATCGAGAAAGACGTCAGATCACTCCCGGAACTGAAAGATAAGGTGTCCAAAGATGCTAAGAGCAAACTCCGGGAAGCCACGACACATGATGAATCCCATGAGTTAGACCAGCAAAAGGCTCAGATGTTGAAGTCAAGAGAGGACGCTATGATCATCTCGACACCTCCGCTTGAGAAATACCCAACGGGAATCTTTTCAATTCAGATCCATCAGATTACTGGACTAGAGTTTGAGAGGATTAGGAAAAGCCAGTCCAAAGGGGACGAGGGCGATGAAACCGAAGAAGCGAACGATTTGCCATCAAGCTACGTTACTGTGATCTTGGATCATTCGACTGTATTTAAAACACGCACAAAACCTAAGAACCCGAACCCATTCTTCAACGCGGGCACCGAACGCTTCATCAGAGATTGGCGAACCACCGAAGTGATTATTGCAGTCCGCGATTCTCGAGTCCACGAGAACGATCCTCTTCTTGGGATTGTCGCCCTTCCTCTGGGCAAGGTCTTCAGGGAGCGATCACAGGTCATGGATAATTACCCCTTAGTTGGGGGACTGGGCTATGGTAGGGTTCGCATATCCATGGTCTTCCGTTCCATACGGCTACAGGCTCCGAAGGAGCTTCTCGGCTGGGATAGCTACGGCACTCTAGAAATCACAGGAGCGATCACTTCAAAAGATATATCGCCTGACCTTCGCAGCTTACGCATGAAGGTCCGCACGACAGTCAATCGGGGTAAGATGTACTCTTCTGCAACAGATTCGGACAAGGGAAGCCAGTGGGCAGGCAAGCATGGGCGGATGGTGCGCGTTGCGGTTCGTAAACGCTACTGTTCTTGCGTTGTCTTCGAATTCCGGAAAAACAATCTTGGATTGGACAAGACTCCTGCTTTCGCGGTGCTGTGGCTCAAGGATATCCCGGATGATGAAGAGCGCACCGTTACTCTGCCAGTCTGGAAGAATGAATCGGATGCTCTAAAGCGGGGACAATCCAGTTGCGCCAGTGATTTAGGGGAGCAAATGGGCACAATCGAAGTGCCTGTAAAGTTCTACCGCGGACTGGGCGCTTACCACTATAAGCTTGCTAGTAAGAGTCCAAATCTGTCAGATGTTTTCGAGGTCCTTAGCACCGCCAATGACAACCACGAAGCGCACATGGCCATGTCTGAGGAGGACTCGGCCGAATCCAGCGATTCCAGCGATTCCAGTGATTCCAGCGACTCAGATGGGGAGAAGCCTCATCGTGCCGCTAACGGTCTCCTTCGCAAGCTCAATATTAATGACAAATCTTCCACAGATGGCGCGGGGGACCAGGATCACAAGGGAGGAGGACCAATAGATCAAATTAAAGATTACAAGCTGCATAGCAAGCAGCTGCACCGAAGACACAGAGGTCTGATGCAGTGGAAGGGGGTCAGGACGGCTCATTATCTAAAGACCAAGGTGCAACATGGAAAGGATCATTTGACGGATCATTTCAAACATCATGAGCGGGATCCGGGTATAGAGACGGAAGTTTGAGGGAAGACGCGCGCACAGGATGAGGAAAGGGGGCGTGCGGGCGTGTGTCCGTTCTGCTTCTGTTGCACCAATACCCTTCATTTAGTGGTGGAGAAGAAATATCACTGTGACATTGCAAGATCCATTAAGACTAACGCGGTTGCTGGAATTGACAGCCAAGCACACGATACCCTAAGCTGATGTTACAAACGAGCACATACTGCATCTTCAGCACGCTTGTTAGATCGGGTATCAAACCCGCTTTCTTAACAACTCCTTTGCCTCGATTTCCCCCTTGAAAGGAACGTCCCACCCTACCTACATACATTCAACCCTCGTAGCCCTCCCTCCCTTACTCCCCCTCACTCAACCGGTTTCTCCTCTCCTCTCCTTTCCCATCACACGAACGAAGAATGCAAGCTCCTGACTGACCCTCCTCCTCCTCGTCGCGGCGCACAGTTAGTTCCTTTGCTTTGGTTTGGTCTCGACGAAGCCATCCGTCCGTCTGTCTGTCTTTTCTTTTCTTCGTGTAGAAGTCGTGGAGAGGGGAGGGGATGTATGAAGGGTTTTTATAGAGGTAACCTTTGGCTTTGGTGCTGGATGCGTACGCGAACGCGTACTAGTGGTGGTAGGGGGGGGGGGGGAGAAGGGGGGGGGTGTTTGTGCGTTTTGTGGGGTAGGCGTTATTGGTTGGGCGCTGGGGGGTTTGTTGAAGGAAGGCTTTGGGAAGGGTGGGGGGGAAAGGGGGGGAGGGGGGAAAAGGAGGATGGATATTTCTGGCTGTTGAGGTGTGTATGTCTGGATTTTATGAAGGTTAGGTTGGGTTGGAAATGTGGAGTTGTCGGTTTGGGTTGTTGGAGAAAGGCTATGGGAGGAGGGAGGCTGAGGGAGGAAGGAGGCTGAGGGAGGGGCTAAGGGGGGAGGGAAGGATGGCGCGTCGGATGTGTGTTCTGTTATTTCGAAGGATTGTGGCGTTGGGAGTAGGAGTGGGAGTGGAAGGGGAGGGGGAGTGCGGCTGAGGAGAGAAGAGAGAGAGCACAGGAGATGGCTGATGGGTTGGGGATGGTGACCGTCTGGAGGAAAAGCCGTTGATGTAGATACTGCGATTGCTGTAGCTTGAATTGAATACATGTGCTTCTCCGGAATGGATTAGGGGCTCATGTCTGCCTTGGTATGAGAGTTGGTTCTCCAATAGTCAGTCACCTCTATGCACATATTTCATGAGGATACGTGTGTGTGAGTGCAGCAGGTCTTCATTTTTTTTTGGTTGCGGCGTAAGCATAGGCATAGGCATGTATATACTTGTGTATGTAGAGGGCCATGCTGTCAGTACTTTCGTCGAGGAGGGATCACGCACCCAGCAGTGGATGTATTATGTGCGCCTTGCATAAAGTGCTCCATAGCCGTGAGATGCCGCAAGGTGGATACCATACATACATAGAATACATATATACATATACATATATATAAATCGTAGATATCATAGATAGAGATCCCGTACCAGTGTATCAAAAATATATGCGCCTGGGTACTTATGGCGCGCGGACGATATGTTTTACTGGAGGCGATGAAACATTTATCTTAGGCAAATAGTTAGGAAAATGACACATCAAATGCAACGAACGCCAGCTGAGCAACCAAGAAACAAACCCCACTACACCCACCTTTCTTCCACGGTTCTGAACACGACAGACATACAAGTACCACGCCGTTTCCCCCGGGGTTTATGATGGGATCGAGTAAATGAAAAGTCAATGAAGTGGAAGGGTATCTTCTGTGTATGTGAAAAGTCCGGCGGTGGTTCTCCTTTTCAAGTAGTATCAGTTCATCTTCCTTTCGACGGTCCTGCTGTAGTGAGTGTGTGGATAGGGTCAGCTGTCTCTATACGCAGTACTGGGCCGAGGTGTGATGGACAGGTTATTGGATTCCCAGACTTGAGATTATTCGATAGTGATGAGATTGCGAGGAGAGGGGTGGAGAGAGTGGTTGGGTAGTCGTGTTTTCGCCAAGGCTTTATGCACGAAAAGAGGTTCTTTCCTAGTTCTAATTGGGATTAGTTCTGGATCCCGCTGGCGGCTAGCCGGATTGGAAGTGAAAAGGATAAGGGGATAGCATGAAAATTCATCATTGCTATATGCCATTTCACCAAGAACATGACTCTTCTAGTGAGAAAAGTGGTCATTCCGTTCAATGCACCAAAAATTACCCACTTCATCCGCTTCCCCTTGCTCAACCAATCTTCATCTTCCCAAGTACAAGAAACTTTGTGGCGTGTCGCCAATGACCCTGTATCTGCCTCAATACCACCTGCAGCCTACCGGCCATTGCAACGTTTGAGTCTTAGCATCGCTGCCCTCCAACTGCCTACAGAATACAAAAGAAAGCAAGCGATAGAGCTGCTTCACGATCTCGGAAAACGAGAGTGGCAAAAGCTTTTTTCCCAGCTTCAAACAGCCCCTTCCAACACGTCAATATCCTCGACCGTAAATCCAGAAAGGCTAAGCAATGAACGGGTTAACCTCTTCAACCTTCCGCCACTGGTCGTAAGTGCCCTTTTTGAAGCAACGTTTCCCAGTACATACCATCTGCGAGTCCCATGCCTGTGTCGGGAGCAAGATGCTCGTCATGCTGAATGGGGTCGATATTACACTCCAAGTGTATTTGCGAATGAGAAGGCATATTAACACCGAATCTGCAGGTGGATTTGGTCGGACTGGGCGAATCCGTCAATCGTCGTGGTCCCCCAACCCCTTGGGACGTTCAGTTCCTCTATACCTCCGTAAAGGAACCCACGGGTCTCCTACAGTGGCTTTGTAGGGGTATTTCTCAGGAGTTCGTCGCTGCTGGCCTCGAAGAAAGAGACAAATGGCACGTGGACCTAGGAGATCGTGCTTTTTCTCAAGCAAAAGTCTTGGACGCACCAGGACTCGGTTCCCAAGCTCTTACTTTCGATCCGACGCTGAAGTGTATCGTGAGGCGCAGAGCCCCACCATTTGACGCCAGAGCACTCTGTGAAAAGTTCAACGATGTCGTATGGGCTAAAGGTGTCCACTTGGACAGAGTTTGCATCAGCGAACTTGGGACAAGAGACGTAATCAGGGCCGGGGAGTGTATAGGGAAGCAGTTCCACGACATTGTCAGCATCCCTCTACCCACTGTTACTCGGTACCGGCATTCTGAGAGCTTGAGATTACCGTCCCGGCGGTCTACTGCGGAAAGTCAAGAGAGCGATCGGGCTTCATTGTCGTGATACTAACAGTCTTGAATGAGAGCATCACGTACCTCAGTCTTCGTGGGTTTTCCGCTCAACAATGCCTCAGATTCGGACAAAGCTGCATTCTCAATCGCTGCTGTATGGAAAACGGTACATGGCTCTTGTGCACGCATCTCAACTGCGGTCCCGTTGGGCTTGGGATCCCTGTGATTGCTTCATTGGGATGCTACGTCGAAAAATCAGAACAGACTCCAAAGCTACAAGATCGAAGGACCTACAGGACGAGCTCGGACGGCGAACGAATCGACAAAGGCCATTATAACTCCCCCATACTCTAACCCTGCGGGGCCGAGATCAAAACCGAGCAAAGTCATGTCTAAGTATATCCGCTCAGGCCCATTAGCTCAGCCACTTGATAGAATAGTGAAATCTTGATATCCCGAACGGGCTACGCCGCCGCGAGGTCCATCAGTGTCGCATCATACAAGAGCACCTGTCGGCTTGAAAGCCACGTGATTGACTACGTTCGGTACTCAAGGATCCGGAGGCGCTCTGCTCCGTCCACCAGGCATCTACTTTGTCGCATTAGTCCTTTCTCGGACAACACGCAACCACTTCCTTTGCTGCTGCTCTGGGGGAGGAGCCAGAAAACCCTGTAGCATCCACAGTTTGGATGGATGGCCATTGTAAGTAGAGTTTACAAATGCTTCACGAGGCTTGGGGTAGTTCGTTACAGTCCATAGAGATTATTTCCCTATAGCCCCCAAGCCATCTACATTGTGCCGAACCTGACGATATCGATGTACCGACCAACGTCAGAAATCATCCTTGGATGCAGTCTTTATGTACGAGGCGTCTGGCATGCCCCGAGAACCTCAACACGCAGTGGAAACAGGTAGGTAGGCAGGCCTAAGAAAATCCAGACGTATACATCGGTTAACCTTGATAAAGTAGCCAAATCTACCTTCCCCCTTCCCCCCCTCTCCCCCCTCCTTCCCTCCCCACATCTCACCTACATCTCCTTCGCACCGAACTCAAAACCCTTATTCCTATCCCCAACCTCACTTTCTCTTTAAAGAAAGGCTTCCCTTTCTTCTTCCTCCCTCGATTCCATTTATTCCGTCGATCTCCCCCTATCTCTTTCTCTCTCTCTTTCTCTCCCTCTCTCACATCCGTTCCTCACCAAGATACCGCATCAAAAGCTACCGTCACTATTGATCGTGTTTGTGTTCTGGTTTGGTTCGGGAGTCGAGTGGAGTTTGGATATCTGTCCTAGGGGGCATGGACATGGATCTGGGCGTGGGCGTGGGCGTGGGCGTGGGCGGGGACCCCTATGCGGAGGAAAATTGTAACCTGCCTCAAGGTATTTGTCGTGTTCTAGTGGAGAGATTTCTGTTATATAAGATAAGGTGTGTATTATCCGGGAGGGGATCTGGTGGCAGATTTGAGGAAAAGAGTTTTCTTTTTCTTTTTCTTTTCTAGAGGAGAGGAGAGGCAAAAGGAGAAGGGGGGCATGGGAAGGAGATGTTCTTTGTGGTACTGGGGAGTGGCTAAGGGGGAGGGCAGAGTTTCGCAATGCCACTGGGGAGCCAAGAGAGGTGGAAGGAAGCGATTGGAAAGATATTAAGAGCGCAATGTGATATGTATATATATATATACGTCAAATGTCAATACCACCATATCCCACCGCCTTTACATTCCAAAAGTGATTGCGATTCGATACCAAAAAGCACCCAAGACAAGCCGATATACGTGAACAAATCGAAAAAAGACTGTACGAAACAACATAACATGCAAACAGCCAGTCCAAATAGTCTCTAGCTACCTACCAGAAACCAGTTCAAGATACCTCGGTCAGCTCTGTGGTTGTGGCATCGGAAACAAAGTCGGAGTCGGGACCGTATCCATCATCCGAATCATCTGGGTCCGTACGAGTACCAAACATCAGTCCAGTCCAACTCAGCCCAGCCCAAACTGGGAAAAAAAACGTGCTCGATCGAGCGCAAACTCACCGACTACGGTCAGTATATCCCACTGGCCCTTCGGTATCGTCCAGCGCTTTTCTTTGAGCGTGGCGTCAGCGGTGGCAGCAGTAGTAGCATCAATATTAGGAGGAGACTCTTCTACTAGCATCAATCACGTCAGCGGGCGGGCGATCAATCTTGAGAGATAGATAGATAGGATGGAGCAACAACCTACTCGGTTCTTCCACGAATTTGAGGTTATTATGCAGGAAGGTGCTCCAGCGGCTTTTGAGCGCGCGGACGGCGTGGGAAAGCGCTGTGGGTGCTTCCGTGCCTGCGTTCGAAAATGCCCAGTCGATGGCGCGGCGCGTAGGGCCTTCGGGTTCGCCGATAGTGCGCTCGAGGACATTTTCTCGCAGTTTGAGCACGGGGACTGCGTCAGCATCGGCTAGCTCTTCTGAATGCAACCGTTAGTTAAGAGATGTCGAGTGCGGTAGATGTCATGTACCGGCCGATCGGGCTTCGCGACGTAGAGGGCCTTCGTGTAGGGACCAGCCTTCTGCTGGCACTTTTAAGGACCAGTCGCCAACTGGCTCAAGTTCCTCACAGGGGATATCAGGGTCTGTGTATGTGCGTTAGCCTGGCGAAATGATCAGGGTGAGTTATGGGGATATGATGTACCCTGACATAATGGCAGTGGTAGGGGGAGTACCAAGAGAGGCAAGAACAGAAGCGTCGATGAGAGGTAGAGGGTGGGATGCATGGTGATGGTCAGGATAGAGTCAAAGTAGGTGTGATTCCTGGTTTTGAAGATGGTTGAGTATGCTTGGTGATAGGGCGAATGTTTTATTTCACATAGTCAATGTGGATTTCAGGGAGAAACGGTCTTTGGGAATCGGACCATAACTCCGTTTCAATCCCTTGGTACGACATTGATCGCTGATGGCGGAGATTTCTTTGGTACGGCGTGTGCATGTCGAGTATTCTTTTCGTAAAATTTGTAAGTGTATCAGTAATCGATGATGTCGGTGTTTCCCGGCGGCGTGAGCATATGCAACATTTGTTTCAGTTCATGCAATGATTATCTCCGGGTCGTGCATTATGGCCCCCAACGTGGATGTTTTACAGCCTCGTACACGCCGCAATGCATGTACCTATACACCACCAAGGAGCTGAAGAACATTTGCTCAGCCTTTGGATGAGCTTACTGGGGCGCCAGTGCATGCTTGAACAAATTGATGGCGACCCAAGAGATCTTTGTCATCTCTGTAATGCTTACCCAACTCTCACATACAACCCCATAGATCCTGTAGGCTGGATCGAGCCGATGTTAAAGCAGCGCATTTGTGTCTGACAAGCCAAGGCCTTCCCAAAACGTCTCCTGAAACACATTCCTTTCCAATATGGGTCTTGTACCTCGCTTGCCAAAGGATTATGATGACCGCGTAAAGAACGTTACCCACTCCGGACGCTCAGATCTCCTGAATTGATCTTGATGTAGACCAACAGCGCCTTCAACTCACAAAGGAAGGGCACAGCCTCGCTGCTCACTCTTTCACTGTGCCCATTTTGCATTCTGTCCGTGGTGCTAGACACAGACTGACAACCAAATCTTCATAATTGCTGTGCCTTTCATTTGCGTTTCTTCGGAGCTGATAGATTCCAGCCTCTTGTGTGAGCTTTGTACGAACCCCAATCTCCACCCGTCATCCACGCGTAACATTGCTCTCTATCTGAGTGAGGGCCTACTTGTTCCTCTAGCTCGCCTGCACCGGATTGCAACGGTTGGCATAACGCATGGGCTGAGAACATATCTTACCGTCGTGATGTGCCTTATTACGGCACTGCAATTGAGCATTCGGGTCTGATGTCCTCCGAAAGGCTGAGAGTGTTGCACTGCCTTCATGAAGGGGTAAACTTTGAAAGCACAGAGTGATGGCGTCATGCATGCTCGATCGTGGCCGCGATCCCAATGGCTATCCAGTAATTTAGAAGCTTCCCAGTCTCCTTTGTCAGAATCTGTTCATTATAGGCTACAGTGCTCTCGCATTGCGTTCGAGCTTTCATCACTCGTCTTCGATCCTTTCATCATGGGGGAAACACCGGGTAAAATGTACGCGCTGGCCACTGTGCTGACCATACTCACGGCTGTCGCTGTTGTGCTTCGCATTTATGCCAGAAAGATAAAAAACGCGATCCTTGGATGGGACGACTACTTGATTGTTTTCGCACTGGTGGGCCGGGCTCCAAGAGTGATGCATCTTCCTTGTTGTGATTGACGAACTGACGAAGGTGGATCCAGCTCTTCACGATTGGTACCGCACTGTGTATGTTTGTTGGTTGGTACTCGACCTCGAAGGTTCTATTGGCTCTGAATTGATTGCGAGATGCAGGAACCGCACTTGGGGATCTAGGACGGCACACAAAGATCGGACCAGATGGCTCACTGGTTTTCACTCATCGCTTAGAGGTCTTCCAACAGGCAAGTTTTCTTTGTATACTTTTCCATCTATTACATCTCTGACCGTGGTGTCTAGATCAATTATGCTTCTTTGATGACCTCAACATTGACTTTTGGCCTAACCAAGTTATCAGTTCTTTTTCTTTACAAGAGGTGGATACATGCCACGAATGTTCGCGAGAATGAAATACTGACAAAATTTGCAAGAATCTTTCGCGGCGCTTTGTTCTTGGCTATCGTCTGGACCATGATCACCATCATTGTAATATGGATTATCGGTTTCTTCTTTGCGAACATGCTCCAATGCTATCCAATATCAGAAAATTGGACTGGCTTAGGAGGCACTGCTGACACTTGCATCGATGAAAACATGATGTACATTGGACAAGCGTTCTCAGATGCAATAACGGACTTCATAATCCTCGTCATGCCAATCCCTTGCGTAAGCGCTCCTGCACATACTCTTCAGATATAGGCTAATTGCCACCAAGATCTGGGCGCTCCAGCTGTCAGCAAAACAGAAAGTTGGCGTGAGCGCCATGTTTCTACTAGGAATACTGTAAGCTTTTTTTGCACACAGCTGGGAAGCCAATACATACTTACGTAGCAAAGGACCATCGCGGCAAGCGTAACCAAGCTGGTGATGTTCTATAAGATCGCTGTCAGTAAGTTTACCTTCATCAATCGTCAAATGTGGGAAGCCACTAACCACCATCGACCTCAAGAGTCCAATTCGGGTGACGAGGATTTTACGTGTATGAGTATTCACAAATCCAATAGTAATGACATTGGCTGACCTGTTGAGGAAAGATCTCTTTACCCCAACCTTGTACTGGCCAATGGTGGAATCCTCGCTCGGGATCGTTGGGGCCTGCTTGCCTTTGTTTCGGCCCCTCATCAGTGGACTCTTCCCAGTTCGGAGCATTAAAGAGATGATTTCCTTTCCGTCCAGGGGCATTTCAAGCTCAAGAAAAGCCTTGAATGATGCTGGAAACCTGGAGGATGGTGGCACCAGCTCAACTGCGGCTAGCTCCGAAGTCTCCATATATGCAGGCGGAAATCATGACGGGTAAGCCATTAGGTAGAACGTCCCTTGTACCCATCGCTGATTGTATATTTATGACTAGCGGCCATTATCTTAGCCACGATCAAGTTTTTGTACCTAAACAGACACCCGAGAAGGACGGCGATGTCCGTACCAAAAGAAACGCAGTTGAAGAACACCGCCATGCGGGCGGGTACATATGAAGAAGGAAAAGAAGCTGACATAAACCAGGGAAAGGGGAAACGCTCAGGCAGATCATAATATAATACATATGTTGCAGAGGGGAATGCAAACAAAATATCCCTCGGACCTTCGGGTCGTGTCATCACTATCTTCAAGGACATTGCAATCGACCATTCTTTTCAAACCTTTTTCTTGGAACTGGGACTCTTGTGCTTAATCCTGTCTTCACCTTTGCTCTCACCGTTCGCCAACTTCTCCTTCCGCGCCCTCTGACCCTCCACCTCTTGCCCCTCTTTCCTCTCAGCATACCACTGCCCAGCTTGCAGCACCAGCACTCCCACTAGCACGAGCGCCAGTATAGTATTGCTGGCTGCCATCACTTTCAGACTATCATCCCTACCAAGAAAATCCTCTACTCCCGCTTCCACACCTTTGACACCAACAGCTAGCTCCCCTTCGACGAGCTCGCGGTCGTAGACCCCACTTGTAATGACCCTCATTCCCTTGACAATATTTGCAAGGTAGATAATCACTCCGCACATGTACAACACCAGGCTGGCACCGTCGAAGAGCATATTGGATTCCGAGGGTCTGTAGAGCTTGATGAAGAAACCTAGGAGGCCTGTCCCGATGACTGTGTGGAGAATACGAGGGATTATGAGCGGTGAAGCGTGCAGGAACTTCAGGTGGTTTTCGAGCATGACGTATGCTTCAGGCGGACATGTGGCTGGGTTCCAGAGGAGGGGGTAGTCGTAGGGGAAGAGGGAGAAGAGGATGCCGAGGGCAAAACATGTAGCTAGCCAGTGGATTCAGCGCTATTCGACAGAGAGAAGGGTTAATAAGCTAGATGGTACGTACGGCAAAGGATCATGAACGTTGCAAAAGCAGTTGCGCCATGGCTTCCCCAAGCCATATTGAGCAAAAGCAGGTCAACCCTGCTGTAGAGTCAGGTTAGGTGCACAGCGTGTGGTCCTCAGGTGTCCAATGGGTCTCGAGCTGCATTCGAGATGAGTGGGATTGGGTAGGAAGAGGTCAGATTGTGGGAGTCGTTCAGTATCGTTGGATGCAGACGCTGCTTATCAGACAATTGTCTGAGCGTAGCCCTTTCGGACCGACCCATATAAGGTAAGGATGCTTTTACCTTAGGGCAGGGCAAGTCGCTAGTCTCCAATTAGGTTAGGCATCCCGTAACATTCGCCAATAAGGTAAGTCCGGGCTCTCTTCTTCATACAATACTGTAAAGACATATCATCTTTGATACCTGAAAGGACAAGCTTGTATATTCTATTGGCTCAACTGGACATGTGTAATTCATCTCAAAGATTGGCTTCTTCGGCTTCGAGGGCTATCCAGTTAATAGAGCCTGCTCAAAACAAGCGTGTATAATTGATTGACTATGACAAGACAATACTGCTTTCAAGGTGAACTGGCTAGGGATGTTACTCTTTATGATCTTTGGATATTGTATAGTCAAGGATGCAACTTCTTCTACAATACAGGATTCCTATAGTTCAGCCCTCAAGGGCTGGTCTTCGACCCAAGCGGAACTTGGGAGCTGTTACTCCTTTAATGATACGACATTAGTGCCACGGGACAAAACCTAATGCATGTATCATACTGAAATTACACCGTTCGCGGGGTCAATGCAGCCCAAAACTGGCCACCTTTCAACCGTGGAACGACTCCACTCAAAAGCTAACAGAATCGAGAAAAGCACATCTCTCCACCAACTTCTCCTGTGCAAGAGCCTCCGACCTCTGATCATTAGTCAAAAAGATCTCCGCTGATGTCGAATTCGTCACAACTTTTATGCTCTGATCACGAACAGCCAATCCCCTACGCACAGCGGCACTACGGCGCGGTCCCGAAGTCGGTCCCAACGTCGCGGGCCCAGATCCATACGGGCCCCCAATCACAAACACGGTAGCATTCCCACTGCGCTGTCCGCTCCACGCAACCGGCCAATCGGACACAGGAATACTAGGACTCCCGTAGGTTGCAAAGGCAGAGTAGCTTCTACTTACTTCTGCCGAGAGCTGCAGCGCCGACTCGCTATTATCGCCTCCCACGATGGCCTCGTTGAAAAGGTACGGTATATCCGAGGTATGGGCGATCCGCCATTGAGACTCGTTTAGAGAGTCCCACACCGGTTGAAGACGGGTGGAGTTGAAGGTAAAGAGATAGGTTCGGTTAGTACTCTGTCGTGAGATCTCGCTCGTGAGGTTGATTGCCGGACAGGCCAAGCGGTAATCGCGGTAGATGCGAGAAGCGCGGTAATACTGGGCCGTGATGGTGCTGTTTTTGGTGACTTGGGCTTCGAACTCCTCCACCGGATAGAGCGTGAGGAGTCGGTCGCGGTTAGAGCTACTAAATAAGCCACTGAAGAAGGCTACAACTGTGGCTTCGGAGTTGACGGATGTGGGAACAAATGGCTACCGTCGTCGGCAGTCCAGGAGGCCATGACTGAGATGCCTGCGAGGTAAGTGTGTATCTTTCGCGGTAGTGCACATCGAAGAACCTTACCTTTCACGAAGGAACCCTCTTGAATAAGTCTGGACGGTTGGTTGGGAATGAAGTCACCGTCAATGACTGGGTGGAAGGCCTCGACGCCGGAAGGAGGAGCAACGATTTTTGCTTGTGCCAATGCCGCGGGCAACAAAGTTCCTGGTGGTATATCTCTGAGACAAGCCAATTCTGCGTCTGCGTCGCCGCTGCAATTGAGAGATCGGGCCACGCTAGCAGTAACATTGGATGGAGTGTCGGCCGACCAGTCGCCAACAGTACTGAATCCAGAATCCATGCTTGGGCCTGTTAGCTAGACACCTTAAGAGTTGAATGCTCATTTTGACATACATAGCCTTTTGGAACACTGCTCCCTGTTTGCCTCCAAACGCCAGCAGCTGGAAGTTGGTATTAATGGACCCAGCGCTCTGACCAAAGGCGGTTATATTATCTGGATCCCCTCCAAAAGCGGCGATATTGTCTTTGACCCCTAGTAAAGTCCTGAGCCCAAAAATCATAATGCCCCAGAGAAAGATCAGCTTACACTGTAAAGCCAACCTCTGATCCCTTAGGCCAACGTTCTCCGACTTCGCATCATGTAACGCCTCCGACACCGCAAACCCGAAAACTTCAAGATTAGCAACGAACATCAGTTACACATCGGTGGAGAGGCATACTGCCAACGCGATAGTTTATTGCAACATATATGACCGGGTGGCCGCCAGCCACAGACTCCTGGACCAGGCCAACAGGATTATACTCCCGATCGTACGCTTGACCATATATCCAGCCACCTGAAATATTGAAAATCAACGCTTTATGAACACAAATCACATGGTTTGAGGGTCAGAAGTACCACCATAGGTCCACACCATCACCGGCAGCGGCTTGTCGGACGTATGATTAGCCGGCCTTGCAATACGTAGGCTCAGACAATCTTCACTTAATTGCTTGTTAGGTGAAGAGAATGGGTATATTGGGTTTGACGTCAGCGGCTGAGGACACACAAACCCAGCAGCCGTTGCTTGTATAGTCGAGCCACGGGTCGGAAGGTAGGGTACAGGTGGCGCGAAACGGTTGGCACCTGAAGTGTCTTCGGCGTAGAAGATGTTCTGGAACTGGTCGACGCCGTCGGCGGAGGTGCCTTGGTAGGAAATGCCGGTAAGGGAATTGATGACAAACGGGATGCCCGCCGCTGTTTGCAGGCACAAGAAGATGGATAAGATGTTGGGAGCCAACATTTTGGCAAACAGGATGAGCAGAAGAATTCAGGGGCAAAAAACTTGAAATAATGTTGAGAAATAGTAGAATCGCCCTCTGAGAGTAAGAGAGAGACTGACATCTTTTAGACATGGCAAGTGTCTCCAGAATGCGAAGGCGAAGGAAGCAGTAGAGTTAGGGTGCTTATGGCCAAGTCATGCACCTCATGCCAGTCCCAGCATAGTGGAGCTGTGGGATTACGTGGATGGCGCATCGCATCTGCAGCCTGCGCGTCAGAATATCGGCGAGAGATGATGTTCTAAGCAGTGTAAGGACCCGCGCAGCTGTATAATCAGTCTAGGTATATCAGCACGACAAGACTAGCTAAGGGCCACATACATATGGATACAAGTCAACAAGTAGCAGAAAGACTATATAAACACGAGGTTCTGATGGAGAAGAAGCTTGCATGATAATTCAAGGAATCCAAGAAATTCAAGGAGTTGAGGGGGACGTGACAAATAGTCGTATTTTGGTGATCTTCACGATTGATGTCCGACCAAGTAGATCTAATATTAGCCCGGATAGGTAAGGCTCCTGGGTATAGGCTACCTGAGTAGGTAAAGTAGGTAAGGTAGGGAATGATGGGCGGAGATGCACGGTGGTGATTAGTAAGGGGCAAGCATACCGTGGTGTAGTTGCTCGTACTATCGCCTCTCTTCCACGACTTACCATAGCGAAACCTCAACATGCCACGATGGGTCTATCTTATTTGGCTAGCTATCTTCAATATGTACAACGTCCACTACAGCATCACAAGAAGTCGCTACACTCACTGATCCATACGTTTTAGCGGCTTAACGCTGTGAATACTGAACAGGGGTTCTCGTTACCGAATTAGCATATCAACTGGGCCAATCAGTCGAAGTTACGGATACCTTCTCGGTCACTGATTCCGCCGACGCTGTGCTGGCTATTTTCCTTGCCATCATAGGCAATACTGCCAGCCTGAAAGGACTCGGAACTGCAGCGGCAGGAATAGGCGAGGAGTCGATCCCAGAGGTAACAAATGCAGACGGCAGCAAGATAAGTTCCAATGGGCATCTCGGGAGACAGTAATCCTCAAATACCTATCAAACCAGGTCCTCAATAAGACGTAAAGCCAAATGCAGGATCCAACAGTGGTGAATCAAGCAGTGGAGGACAAGCATCAATCCCCTGAACGATCAAGCATTTGCCAAATACACCAACACCGAAGACATGCTCGGTCTTATCGGACAAACGCTCGGCGCCGGGACCTTACCAGTCTGTGACCAAGGCGGCAACTTTTGAACCTACAACGTTACCAACAAAGCAGGCTTGGACAGTCGACCCGTCCATCTACCAACGTTTCCCCTGTGCCTGACGCTTCTAGGGATCTGGGACCGCCGCTTTCCTACAAGGCCATTGGTATATTTGACGGCGATCTGTACAAAGTCGTTGGAGTGTGCGAGGTCACTTTGCTGAAAATCGAGCTTGCGTTGCCCAAGGTCGCCAACATCGATTGGAATGCCATTAGTGGCGGAAAGCGGCCACGAGTGTACGACGACACCGCTAGCGAGTCTGCCAACGCAGCGTTGTCAGTTGAGGACGGGCGATTATTGGTCTTGAAAACGGTCTTACGAATTTTTCGTGCAGATATTTGTGTTTCCCTCAAGTCATGTATATTATATTTGCATTTTCTGCTCCTCAAGACATACGCTTGACTGGGAGCCGTGTACTTCTCTTCAGCGAAACATAGTCCTCTGTCCTCATATTAAGATTATTTTGACGCAAAAAGTGTACTCGATAATCCTAGGATATGCACAATCCTAGGATATGCACAATTAGGGCTAGGGCTAGCATCACCAAAATGCCTATATCTCATCAATTAACCTCTGCTCAAATCGCATTATTATTTAATATATTTCTCATTAAAGAATTTTACTCGTTAAGTAAAAATAATATAAAGCTTTATAATTATATTTCTTATATATAGCGCTTTAAAATAACTAAACTATATTAGAAATACGTTTTTATTCAACTTATTAATAAATCTTAGCGCGCGAGATTTATTTAAAAAAATATAATACGATAGAGTGATAAGATAAAGTATAATATAAGTTTATAACGTAACTTTATCTCTTCCTAGTCTATATTATTTATAATTAATTTAAATAATATTAATAAAGAAGAAGAAAAAGAAGTAGAGATCGTTAATTAATTATAAAAAAGAATTATTAAAAAGAGATAACTTAATTATAGATAGATAATTAAATAATAAAAGAATAATCGATTATTAACGTTTTTTTTTATTGCGAATAAAATTAAAATATCTAAATATCTAGATATCTATTAAGTTATTATTTTTTAAGTCTTATTAATTTCTTACTTTATAAAATAATTAATATAATCTCTTCTTCTATTACTTCTTCTTCTATTATATTCTTTATTATCTTTTTAATAATCTTTTTATCTCTTTTATTTTATTTATCTTATTTATTTCTTTTATCTTATTCATCTTATCTATTTTTTTTATTTTATTATTATAATTATAATAAAATCTTTTATATTAAGATCTCTTATAATAAAATCTTTTATAATAAAATTTTTTATAATAAGATTATCTATTATAAAGTCTAAGATAAAGAAAGTTTAAATAATCTTAATAAATCTAATATTAAAGATATAATAATCTTCTTTTTAAATAAATTTCTACGTTTTCTTTCTTTAAAAATAATTAAATTAAGATAATATATTCTTCGAACTTCTTTATCGAATTTCTATTTAGCGATCTTATTTAATTATTTCTATATAGTCTTAAGACTTAGAATCTATTCTTTATCTTAATATATTTAATTACACTTTTTTTTATTTTTTTATTATTTTTTTTTTAATAAAATCGCTATTAATATTTTTAAATAGAATACTCTTTATTAAAGCGAAGTTATATAATTTATTAAGCTTTTCTATAAGTGCTAGATCTTAATTTTTAATTTTAATTTACTTAACGTTTATTAAGATAAAGAATATCGATATTAAGTTATTATTACTTGCTATAACTATTACTTCTAAAAACGAATCTACTTTTTTTAATTCTAATACTTTAAGTTCTAATTTATTAAAAACGATTTTAGACTATATTAAGAATAGTTTACTCTTTTATTATATATATTTAATAATTTTTTCTTTTATAATATTCTTTCTTATTATTTAAATATATTAAAGAAAATTCGTTTTATTTATTAAATAATTACTCTTAACTCGTATATTCTTTTTAAGATATATATAATATATAATTAATAAAAATTAAAAAAATTTAATATTAAGTAATTAAAGAATATACGTAATATAAATAAATAAGTATAAGAGAATAATATTATTCTTTAAGCGTCTTTCGAGTTTATAACTTAAAGTATCTATAAAAATAAGTTAAAAGTTATTTATATATATAAAGAAATAATTTATATATATTTAACGAATTACTTTAGACTTAAGACGTTATTTATTTAATTATTTTTACTTATTACGATATATACTCTCTTATTCTTTAGAATATTAAATTAAATCTTTTTTTAAAGCTTTTCTTTAAAGATAATAAATAAATAAAAAAGTCTTTCGTTTACGAATATATATTTAATAAAAAAAACTTATTTTCTATTCTTATTTTAAGCTTTATATCTCTATATATTATATTTAAAATATATAACTTTAACTTTACTAGTAGAATTAAGAGCAATTTCTTTCTTATTTATATTATACATATTTTTCTTTTAAATATTATACTTTTAAATTATAAACTTAATAAGCTAAAATTATCATAATAGCTTTATTAAATTATATATTATTGTGAGGTAGCAAGGCCTCTTTTCAATGAAGCTACGTAATAGCTAGGCAATTAGCGAGATTAAGAAACGTAGGTGCTAAGATAATCGTCTAAATTATTAAGTAAACTAATAGCTAAGAAAGAAAAAAAGAAAAAGGAGATTCGCGAGTATTTAAGATTTTCGCTAAATATATTAAATACTCGTCTCTTACTACGTAGCTTATAGTCTAATAAGCGAGTTAAGCGAGTTCTATTAGTCTACGCTAAGTGCTTTCGCTCTTATAACTATTTCCCTTCTTAGGAGATTTAGCCCCTAAGCCTTATTATAACTACGTATTACAATTAAGTGCTTACGAGCGTACTGCGCCGCTAACTCTAGATTGCTTACGTCTAGCCTATCTCAATCATTTTAATATATATGTCTACTGAAATCGCAACGGCTCGGCTACAAATATCGTTACCTTGATCAATAGAATACGTGCTCGCTATTGTCCTATTGTGATATGCTATTGCCGCTATTATCCCATTATAATATGCTATTATCGCTATTGTGATATACTATTATCACTATTATAATATATTATTATCGCTATTGTAATATACTATTATCGCTGTTATCTCATTATAATACGTTATTATTCTATTATTATAATAGAGCGAAAATCACGCTAGTAAGATATAAAAACCTCACTTACTTTCCTTTTTAGTAATAACAACAATATTAACCTTAATATCAACATTAGTAAGTGCTAAGCTTTCCTTACTATTTGCCATTTAATCTTTCACTATTTCCGGCGTAATGTTATAATAGCGAGCTATATATCTTCGTAATAGCGAGACGTATATATTAATTGAGAGTGATAATTAAGTGAGATTGAAATCGCTTAGCTAAGTTAACTTCACTTATAATAAGTATCTTAAAGAATACTTTACTCTACTTTAGAAGTTCTTCGCGATGCTTTCTAATTATACGTAAGAGCTTATTAGATATACGCAGTTAAATATAAAAAAAGGGGAAACTTTATAAGAAGCATACTAATTATATTAATAGTGTTCGCTTCTATCACCCCTCGTCGCCGCGGCCTTAATAGCCGCTTCGTCTATAGATAAATAAATAGCAATGCGAGGATTTTGACTGATAAGTTATAACTGTCTCGCCTATCGCCTCGCCTTCTACTATCTCTGCTCTTACTTCTACTACTTCGACTTCGGCTCCTATTATTCCGGCTCCTATCCTTGCTCGTAAGTATTCGAGACTATTCTAAAGAGATACTTAGCTAACGAGATTAATAGCTATACTCGTCTTCGCCCTCTTATTGGATATATATTAACTACAAGAAAAGAATAATATTTTGCTAAATAATTCCGCTAACGCATGCGAAGTTATCTACCTTCGTTATATCCGCGCTCTTACGCGAAATTAGACTACGATATATCTTACGCCTTCTGCTAACTCTCGCCAGCGTAAGTATAGCCGCTACTCTCGCGACGGGCACGCTTATATATTAGACTCCCTTTTCTCTTATTACCAAGCTACGATATTTATAACTATAACTATCTTCTTATTTATTCGCCTTCGTCTCGCTACATAAAAAAATAAGATAATCTTAATTTATAGATTTAAGAATTTAGCTAATAAAAGTAAACGCCTTACGCGTTTATAACGCTATCGCTACTTTCTCTTTCTCTATTATTATCTTTTTTTATTTATTAACGATTATTTTTAATAAGAGTATCTACTTTTTATCTTAAAAGAATATTTTAATTAATATTAAGTAATACTATAATTAAGTTTAGATGCGATTCTCGTAATTATTATTTATTTCGTTATATAAAGCGCTTCGACGCGTTAGATTATTATACGTATATAGATCTTCGGGCTAAGAATAGCTATATATATCTAGTTTACGAGTTAAAATAAATTATCTATAAGTCTTCTATTACTATTACTATCTTTTCTTTTATAATTTACCTCGCTTCTTAACTTTCTATAATAATTATATTTTCTATTTTATCTTAGATATTAACTTATATAACTTCTTTATTTACTCGAAGTTCTTAATTACGTTCTTAATATTTTTAAAATACTTTATTAATTTTCACGAAGCTTTATAAGATAAAAAGTCTTTTTAATTAATAAGATACTTAATTTTATTCTTACAAACTCTTTTATTTAGTACTTTATCGATTTCTTATTTCTCTTCTTTATTAATTAAGATTACTTATAACTTTAAATTATTATCTCGCGAATATTACGACTTTAATAATAATATATAAAATATAAGATAAATTCTTCTATATCTAGTAGAGAGATCTAGCTTATAAGTCTATATATCTATTCTTTCTAATACTTTAAAAGATCTTAGCTATTTATAATTAAGTTTCTTCTTTAATTATAAGATATATATATTTAAACTTCGTAATAATACTTTATCTTTCTCTTAAAAAGCGATAATCTTATAATTATTATTATAATACTTTACTTACTAATTCGTAACTCGCTTTTATAATTCTTTCAAATACGATCTAATATTTCGTAATTATTCTACTCGCTCTATAGTAAGCGATGCTTTCCCCCTTAAGATTCTACTCTCAAAAGTATTTTCTAAATCTATTATATATCTTATTAATAATTCTTATAAGATTTTATTTATATTTACGTAAATACTATTATTATATACGAACGTAGTTATTAGTAATATTTCGAATTAATTATCTTACTTATAATTATAATATACTCGTAAATAATATTCGAGAACTTAATTTTATCTCTTAGTCTAATTATCTATTTAAGAATAAAACGTAGTACTAAGTTTACGCTTCGCATCTAAGTGCTAATATAGCGTTATTTAAAACTTACTTATAAATAGTAAGTCTTAATCTAAAATTAAGTTACCTATTATATCACATAATAATATAAACTCTCGCCATATAATATCGATAAGTCTATCTACTTTTAAATCTTTTATAATTACTATATATATTACGTACTTCGTAAGTTTATCTATTAAAATCAAGATAATATCGTAGATCTTATTAATATATAAATTCCTCGTAGATAATAGATCTATAATAAAGTTTATTATTATAATATAAAATAAATTCACGTCATCTAATAAGATCGACACTAGCTCGTTATAAGGCTTATAATAATAAACTCGCACTCGTTAATAATTAGAGCAAATATAAATATAGTTTACTATTTCGATTATTATATCTAATTAATAATATTTAAACCTAATATTCTTTTTAATGCGTTTACGCGAGAAATATCTAATATTAGAATTATTATAATTTATACGAAGAATCTCTTTCTTTATAGTAGAATTATTAGAAATATAGACTACGAGACTACGACGTAATAATTTATTCTTATCGACTTTCTATTTCGAAAGCTCGTTTTACTTAATAACGTATCTTTAACGTTATTTCTTATTCGTAACGAAAGCGTTCTTATATTATAACTTAAATAATTATATTATTATTAATTCTCATAACTCTAAATAGAATCTCTTTAACTTTAAAACCTAATAAATTAAAAGTTAAAACGATATCGTAGTATCTAAAATATGTGTCTATCTATCGAGTACTCTCTTATTTAAGTTTATAACTTAAATATCTATAACGATAATATCGTTTAGTTACTTCGTTAACGCTATAAGTTAATTATAATAAATACGTTATTACGTTTCTATAAATTAAATTAATATTTTTAATTACGAAGCTTATTTCGCAAGATAGAAAGAAAATTATTATTATTATTCTCGCTATTATTCGATTTAATAATATTAAATCTTCTTAATAATATATTTATAGAATTAAGTTTTTTCTTATAATATTTAATTATAAAGTTAAACGTAGCTAACTTCTTAGCTTAGTGAATCTACTTCGCACTAAGCTCTTTTATCGTTATAAAATAACGTAGATTATTATAATTCGAGATTATACAAATAAAATACTTATTATCTTATAAATAATATCTTTAATTCTTAAAGTCTAATATAATCGTATATAACTTCTTATTATATATATTTTAACGAGACTTAGTCTCTTTAAACTTATAGCTAAAAAACGTAATAAAATATTATTACGTATTCTTACTTATCTAATTAAATATATTATTTGCATTTACTTTAAAAGCATCGATTTTTATAATAAGCGATACTTCTTAATTATAGTATTCTAAAATAGATACGATAATAAATACTCGCTTAAGTGTTTTAAAAGTCTCGCGTGCTTTCTTATTAAATACGAAAGATAGTCTAATCTCGCCTTTCTTTATTTCTCGAATTAAATTAATTAAGAGCGTAATTATTTACGAAAAATCTCTTACGAATCGTCGATAAAAGTCTACGAATCTTAAAAAGATTAATATATTCTTAATAAACTCTAATTTTAGTCACTTAGTAATAGTCTTAATATACGATAACTTTATTTAAATATTACGCTAATTTATTACGAATCTTAAAAAAATAATCTCGCTGCGATTAAAAGCATATTTCGATAACTTCGCATAGAGTCGATACTTTAATAGTACACGTAGTATCTTACGTATATATTTTTAATGTAAGTCTTTCGTCTTAAAATAAATTAATATATTATTTAGATATATTACGTAGAAGATATCGATATATAATTTAAATATTTTATTTATATAGACTTAAAAGATTACGAAAGTATTTATGAGATTAAAAGATATTATTTAATACTTAAACTAGTTATAGCGAATTTAAAAGACGATTTTTTATTTATCTTTCTTTCGTATTCGTATTCTATAATATATATTATAAATATTAATCTTAATAAAGTGCTTCGCATATATAAATTTTTTCAAGATTTCTAAGAGTAGCGATAATAAGTAATTATTCTTAATAATTATCTCGTTAAGCTTTCGATAATCGATATAAAATTATAGCGAGTTATTTACTTTTTTAATAAATAGTATTAATAAGTTAATCTAGCTACTTAAGAGTCGAATCTACTTCTTTTTAAGCGCACTATCTAGATAATCTTTAATCGCTACGAGCTTATTATATAATATATTATAAATCGAATCGCTCTTTAATAGCTTATTAGATAATAGATCTATAAGATACTTAATCTAATTATACGTGTTAAGACTATTAAATAACTCTTCTAAGAAGACTTCTAATACGCACTCTAACTAATCAGATACGCTAGAGTTATCTAGCTATATAACGCTACACCGTATAACTTTATTGTAATTATTCTTACTACTTTCGAATAAGATCTAATACGAGAGTGCGATATACGCTTATCTTAGATTATGCGTAATTACTATATTAATTAATAACGTAAACTATTCGATATCTATTATTACGATATTTTCTTACTTCTTATTATTCACGAGAAAGTCGCGATAGATCTAGAACTACTCGCGTTAATAAATATTAGAATTAATATTATAAATTTAAGGAAAATCAAGAATAAGATCGTATTCTCATATATTTACGATATATATCTTTAAGGTTTACTCTTACTTTCTTTCTCGACTATCTATAAGATTAAATATTAGATTATATATCTTATATAAAAATATTTAATAA
>JANQBS010000351.1:0-36035 GCA_033085395.1 Xanthoparmelia taractica | reverse complement strand
ATCGAATTTCGACTTCGCGAAATTAGCGTAAATATTTCTCTTTATTATTATTCTTATAAGAATATATTCTTTTAAGATAAAATATTTTCGCTTTAATTAAAATATTTATTAAAAGCGAAATAATAAATAAAATCGCTATCGCTTCGACGAGAGTTATAAAGAATTTAAATTACGTAATATATTATTATATACTCGTAACTTAATTAATTTTTATTTTAATTTTAGACGATAATTTTCTATTTAAATATTTTTAAGATATTTCTTTAAAGTCGCTTAATTCTTTAAGATAAATTCTTAAAAATTAATATCGAAGTTACGTTGCTTTAAGTTATATTTATTTCGATTTAACGAAGAGTTCGATATCGTAATAATAATAATAAATTTTCTTTAAAAAATAGAGAGATTAGAATTATAAAAAATTAATTCGCTAACGCTTAGCAAGCGGCCTAATTAATATAAGAGATATATAGTCGATACGATAATAATTTCTTTATTAGATATTAAGTTCTAATCTCTAAAAAATATGAAAACTCTAGAATATACGAAGACGATATATAATCGTCAAGACCTCGCCAAGGTCTTAGATTATAAACCTCGCTATAATCTCGCAATAAACTCTAAACTCATAAATAGTCGGCGCTAAGACGCATGTAGCGCTAGTGTCAAGATCTGGGAGATTCAAGATGCCAAGTCCGGTTCCCGTTTCCTGCCAAGCAATCACTATATCTTAACGAAGTCATTTCAAGATAGAACAATACATATATATTACACCCATTAAGACTTAACTTAATATTTTCTTTGCTCGTTTCACTAGTTGAGATTTAAGATTTCTTAAATTCGTTATATATTCTTAATATTTAATAGCAACGCCTTTAATTTCGATCTGAGATATTAATCTTAAGTATCGCTAATTTTAATTTAATTAATAGCTTTTAGATATTAGTTCTTTCGAATTCATCGATTCTAAAATTATTTTTCACTCTATACTAATTTCGATTAATATCGAAATTATTTATTCTTAAAATCCTAATCTATTAATTCTCTACACTCGCTACTTTCTAGAATTTATTATTTTTCTTAATTATTAGATTCTTACGATTCGCTACATTATACTATAAGATCACTTTATACTTCGAAATTATCTTATTATTTAGAATTCCCTTCTACTCTTTAGTTATTCCGCTATTTAGATATCTTTTATATTTTATTATATTAAAGAATTATTTTAATTTTACTATCTAAAAGAAGTCTTTTCGAATTTAATAAAAAAAGAACATTAAAATCTACTAAGAAAAGAATATAAGGAATTTTTATTAACTCTTTAAAATTTCTTCGTCTTTCTCTCACCTTTTTCTTTAATATTTAATACTTATAATAATCTTAACTCTATATTATTATAAGATCGAGAGTTAAGATAATAGACTTAATTTTTTCTTCGTTAAATTCTATTTCTCGTAATACGATTCTTTTAACTTTTCAACTTACTAAATTCTTAAAGATTAAATATTAATTCTTAAGTCTTTTCACGAACGAGATATATTAATTAATCTCTATTATCGAGAAAATTAATTTTCGATCTTTTTAGATTAATTAAGATATTTATTTAACTAGAGATAAACGAGTTAAAATAAGATCTAAGTCTATAAAAACCCAATCTTAATTATCCCTCTAAGCCCTTAATTATTTTACTATATATATTACTCTTAAGACTTTCGAGTAGAGTATATACTTACTACGATAACTTTAGAATTCTTCGTTAATTAAGAAGACTTTTAATCTAAAAGAAAGCGAGAAATTATTAATATATCTTATTAAGAAATCGAGCGAGCGATATTTAATCGAGAAAACTTTTAAATTAATAACGATAGAATTTACGTAATAACTTTTTTTAAGCTCTAAATTATCTTTATAAAAAATTAAATTAATATTAAAAATTTTAAAAAATTTTATTTATTATTAAAGTTCTTTTATAATCAAGAAAATAATTAAAGTGTTATCTTCTTTAAATAAAATCGATTAGATAATATAAAATATTATAATTTAGACTATGCGAACGACACTTATAAATACGATTAATTCTAGATTATTAGATTTATTTAGATCTTTAAAATCGTAGAAATCCTCTAATTAAAATACATAGAGAGAATCTTTAAAAAGCTTTTAAATATTTAACTTAAAATTTTTTTATTCGAATCTTAAAGATTTTTATAATATTAATAATATCGTTTTTAATAATAAAGAAATAATTTATTATAAAATATACTCTTTCTATTATAGAGTAAAAGATTATATTATTATCAAGAAAGAGAACATAGTTCGATCTAATCTTTCGACTTATTTTAAAGAATTAATATTATTCTAATAATTAAATACTCTATTATAAAATAAAAAAGATATTATAATATAGTTATTTAATAAACTTAAGCGAATTCTCACTCGTCTATAAAAACGATTTAAGATCTTTATATTCTCGACCTTAAATTAATTTATTAGATAAGTATATATCCTTAAGAATATAGAAGATAAAAGAGATCCCGCTAGCTACGTGTAGGAAATCTTAAAATATATCGTATAAGCTAATATTATAGATAAGTATATATAGATTATCTAAGCGTGGAATTATCTAAATATAAAGTTATAGACTTTTATTTTATTATTTATTACATAAATTATATTACGTTAATTTACGAAAGAACTTAATAATCGAAAGAAGCTATAATATCGACTTTATTAATAAAATAAATCGAAGAATTATTAAAAAGCGCGTAATCGTAAATAAGAAAAAAGAAGAGATCGAGATCGAAAACGTGATTTAAATCGTATTAAACGATTCGATAAAGAAAGAGTTAATTCAAGAAATAAATAAGATAAGTATCAATAATTATTATAGCGATCTTTCTTTTCTTCTCGATCTTTTAATACGATAAATTCTTATATATATTAATAAATATCGTAATATCCGAACTATAAATATTAGTAATCGAGCTTCCCCGCATATTCTATATACTCGTAACAATTCTATCCTCTTTTTTAGAATATATAATAAGCTTATTCCTCTTTTTCGTAAACGTAAAGTCAAAATTTAATAACGTAATTATTAAATTAATTAAATTCTTAACCTTAAGTAGCTTTAAAAAACGAGCTTTTAGAATTTAAGCCGTCTTTAATAATTATAGTAGAAAACGCTTAATTAAATTAATATTCGATTAGATAGAATTATAAAAATTATAATAGATTTTCTTTTTATTCGTTTAGAGCTAAAAATCTAGAAAATTTCGAAATATTAATATTATAGACTTCGTAGAAGATCTACTTCTATAACTATTCGAAAGAGAATTCTTACTACGCAGAAGAATATTATAAAAATCTTAAAAATACTTATTCTTAAGATCTTATTATTTATTATAAAGATAATAATAATTATTTTTATAATATATACGAGAATAGAGTTTTAAAGAAAAAAGATAAAAAGTCTAATCTCAAGAGAGATAAGATTAACGTTAAATTTATCTTCGTTTCTTATTATACTATAGTAAAGAAAATAAATAAAAAGTCAATATATAAGAAATATTAGAACGAATTCCCCTCGAATAATTAGCTATATACGTATTTAAAAATTAAAGTCTATAAGAAATAAGCTCTTTTAAGAAAGATAAAAATTAGATCTAAAATTAATCGATCTTCGAAAATAATAAAGAAAGCGCCCCTCGAGATTATTAATTATATTATTTCTTAGAAATAACTAAAGTTAATTAAGTCTTTAGTATATACGCTTTCTATAAACGAAATAACTTTTCGCTCGTAATATTATCTTACGAATCTTTTTAATCTTACTCGTAACGCTCTATTAAAGTCGAGATATCTAAATATTAATTATCTTATAAGTATAAATAATCGAATATTCTTAAAAAGACTAATTCCGGGCTTCGCTTCGAAGAAATATAATATTATAATTATCTTAAGAGAAATTAGATTAAATCGTTATTTTATTATAGAGTAAATAATAATTTTCTTTTTTATAAAAGAGAAAACGCCTTAAGAAAAGATTATAATAATTAAGTTTACTCGAGATATTTATATAATAAATAATCTTAAAATAAATCTTTTTATCGAAATAAATATCTTAAATTTAAAAAATATTATTATAAATTTATTAAAGATAAAGATTATTTTCACTAAGTGCGATAATATAACTATTTTAATGCAAATAATTATAAGAGATAACGTATAAATTCGTCGAGTAATACGAGCTAAAAGATATTAGATTATATCTTTAAAGTCTATAGAAATTATTAAAATATTCTTACGTAATAAGAAATTATTATTAAATTGCGACTTTCTTTTTAAATTATTAATAAATAAAGTATATACTTATCTAATAAATATAAACTTTAACTTTATTACGATACGTAATAATAGAATCTTATCTTTAATTATTTCTCGTTATTATCGAATTAATTTAATAATAAAATATAAAGCGAAAAAAGAATATTTTATAAATATTAAGAATTATTTTTTAACTGCGAGAATAGATTCGATTAAGGATTTTATAATAATGAATTTTATTAATTTATTAAATTTAAAGTCTATAATCGAGAAGATCGAAGTAAACTTATTTTTAGAAATTAAGCTACTTAACGAAATTATTATATATAATAAGTCGAAATACGTTAAGAATATATAACGTATCTTAAAAGAAAATCTCGGGATTTAAGAGAATTTAAAAAATACTATTAACTTATCGAAATTAAAATAATTATAAATACTTATCTTTATAAATTAATAGATATTATTAATTAAGTTAAAAAATAAGATTTATTCTCTAATAGCGAAAGCGTGTAAGCTAATAAATAAGAGATTTAATAAGATATACGCTTAGAAAAAGATAAGTTAATTTAAGAAATCTTCGCCCTTTATTTTTTTAATCTTCGTGATTTATAAAATAATATATATAAAATCTAAGAAAATTTCTTAGAGAAAAGAAAGAGTAATAATTAATATTCGAGAACTTAATAAGATTACTATTTCTAATAATTATTCTTTGCCTCTTTAAAATAATATTATTATTATAATATAGAAATACGTTTTTATTAATATTATAAATTATAGCGAATAATTTCGTCTATTTCTTATGCGACGAGATTATAAATAAAGATTTAATATAATATCTTATCGAGAATCGAAGTATTTTAATATTGCGATAATAAGATTTAAGAATTCTATCTCTTATATCTAGAGAAAGATAAACGATTTTCTATATCTCTATCGATATTTTACTCGATACTATATTAATAATATTATTATTTTCTCGAAGATTACAATTAAATATTTTAAGTATTTAAGAATTATTTTTAGATTATTTGTACGATTAAAGATTACTCTTAAATTCAAGAAATCTTATTTAAATTATTCTTTCGTCACGCTATTAGATTAAAAGATAAATAATTTTAAACTTATTATTATTAAAGAAAGAGTCGCGATTATTAAAAAATTACGATTTTCGAAAATCTTAAAAGCTTTAAAAACTTACGTAGAAATAATTAATTAATTGCGAAAAAATATAAGATATTTCGCGTAGATCTTAGAATCTTAATAGCGTCTAAAGATAAAATTACTTAAGCGCTCTTCGATATAAGAAGAATAACTTCGAAGAAATTACTTTAAGAATATTATTATTATTCTTATTAAAGAAGAATTAAAATTCTTTTAAATTCTTTAAAAATTCTTAATCACAAAAATATATCTATATTACTTTAATTTTAATCGTCGATTTTATATTAATCTAAATAAATTAAAGCGATATAGATTTAAAATAATAATCTATTATATAAAGGGCGATCTTTAGAAAAGTTCCTTTTCTCGAACGAATATAAAATTAATTATATTTCTTTTTAAATTATTTAATCTCGCGAAACTTCGTTATTAGCCTATTAAATTAAAAATTATTATTTTAATTTAAACTTTAAAAAAGATTTTATATATATTAAAGTAACGATTAAAAAGAAAGATTATTATCTTCACTAATTATTTCATTATTATAAATATAACTCGACAAATAACACTATTCTCTTTCTTTACGAATCGAATAAATCTTTAATTTATATATACTTTATAATATATCTCGCAATTTAATCTTAATATAAAATAAAGACTTAAAAAATAAAATATTATTTTTAACGCTCTCTCGAGATTATTATAAGAAAAAGAAGAAAAATTTAATATAAATATAATCGAAGTTTTAAATAATATTTTCTTCCTTATAATAACGCTTATTAAAATATTAAAGAAATATTAAAATAAGCTTAAAAATACTTATATAAAAGATAAGAAGTAAAAAAAATATTTAAGATCTTATAAGTAGAAAAATAGAAGCTTCTTAAAAAAAAATAAGACTTAAGAATTTATTAAATTATTAGCGATTTAATTTCTATTTTATAATAATCTTATTTATTATTAAGATGATCTTAATAATTAAGAATAATTATATATATTAAAGAAGATAAAATAGAAGGTTTTTAAATTAATATATAATAATTATAATTATAAGAGATTTTAGCGCACTTACGAAAGAATCGTAGAAGTCTATTATATAAAATATCTTATTAGGCGACTAAAACGATATATTCTTTATTACTCTTAATATTAGCTAAATTAAATTAAAAGATATTCGACTTACGAAAGTCTTAATTCTATTCTTACTTCGATATTAATCTTTTATATTATTATTATTAACTTTATACTTACGCTTTTTATATTAAAGAATAAGTTTAATACTATTATAATTATAATTAATAAATTTTTAAAGAAGATTACGATAATTTCTAAAAAGAATACTTAGAGATTAACTAAATAGACTTTCGCATTATTACTCGCCTTAATAGATTAAAGAATTTTAAAAGCTATTATCTTAGATCGAGATCTTAAGTTTCTCTTAGAACTCTAAAAAGCTATTTTTAAAATTCTAAGAACGAATTTAATAATTTCGATTATATATTATTCTTAAATCGATAAATAATCGAAACGAACGAATTAGATAGTTAAGATTACTTTAAGATATTATATCGTTTATTATCTTAACGAGCTCTAAGATATATTTATCGTGCATTTAAGAAGTATTCTTAATAACTCGATAAATACGTTTATTAATAAATCTTTAAATGAGATTATTTTTGAAAAGAAACTTAATAAAGATTTTAATATTAATAATTTAAATGCGAAGAGATAAATAAAATTAATTAATATATATATTAAAAATAAATAAGAAGTAACCGATTTTATAGCCTTCGCCGCTATAGATATAAAACTTTATTATAATATTTAATATAAGTTAATTATACTAAAACCTAGAGATCTCGCTTTCGTTAAGTTATATAAAAAATATTATCTTTTTAATCTAAAAAACTTTAAGCTTTTTAATTAATAAATTAAATTCTTTAAAATACTTAAAAAATATAAGAATTTAATTTATAAATTAAATCTATTGAAAATATAAAAAGTTTATTTAATAATTTTAATAATTATATTAAAATTAATGTTAAAGAATTTTAATCTCTATTAAAAATCTCGAGATTAAAAATAAAATCTTATAATTAATAATAAGAATTCGAATTAAAGAAAATATAAGATTAAGATACTCTTAAATAAGAGAGAAGTATATAAGCGAGATCGAGAAAAAGATATTATTACTAAATATCTTATTAAGTAAAAATATTAAGATTTAATATATAATATCTAATATTAAATAAAGAATCTTTAAGATATTAAAGAGCTAATAAATAAATATAATAAAAAATATAATAATCTTTTTAGAAAAGAATTTTAAAGATAACGTATTTAAAATATAATCTTATAAGTAAGAACTCGATCGCATCTAAGATTCGATCTTACTAATAAATACTCTCTATTAATATTTCGTCGAGCTAAACGTTAAACGAAGCAAAGATTATTAATTATCGACGAAGATTATTTAATTCTTAATATCTATTAAAGCATTAATTATTTCTAAGAAATTAAGTAATTCTAATTTATATAGTCTTACCTTATTATATTTCTTTTATTAATATATATCTCAATGAATTTATCGATCGAGATTACGAAATCTTCTTATTTGAAAGCGTTATTAATAATATATTTATTTATTAAAAGTATTAACGTCTCGAGAATTTATCAATTAAGATTATTAAGAAAATATTATTATTAAATACATTTATCTATTAAATAAAGTTTTAAAATTAAACGCGTTAATCTCGCGACTAATAAATAAGTAAAATAATCTTCTTATCGAATAATAACTTTATTTATTTAAATTATTAACTTTAATTAACTTCACTCTCGTATAACGCTTAATTATAAAAATATTTTTAAAAATTTTTACGATAATATTAATTACTATAAGTGAAAAAGAAATAATATAACTATAAATATGAAATCGATTAAGATTAAAATCTTAATTAATCGTAAGATTAGAAGTTAAGACTTAATTCTAAGATAAATAATTAATCTACTTAAAATTAAGAAATTCTTTTAAAATAAATCTTTATTAGATTATAAACTAAATAAGAATATTTAAATAGATATTATTCTATTTCCTTCGAACGAGATAAATCTTATAGACGCTTAAATTATAAAGATTATTAAGTTAAATCTTATCGAAGCGAAAAGATATAAACGCTAGTCTAAGATCTTCGCGAATAAATATTTTATAAAATTATATAAAATAAAGAGACGTGCGATAAAGACTCTAATTAAATCGATCTAATATTATAAAATTAATTTTAAAGTCTAATAATTTTATAGCGATAAAGAAGAAAAGTAGAGATTTAAATATTATATTAATTCTATAAGATCGCGAAAAGTGCATTAAGGCCACGAGTTATATATCGAATATATATATTATATATAAAATAATCGCTATAACTACGAAAAGAGAAACGTCGAAGCTCTAATAAAGTTAAAGAAAAGATTAATAATTTTCGCTTTCTCGATAGCGAAAGAAAGATAAAAGAAGAAGATTAAGCTTAAGAAGATTAAGATTAAAAAAGAGAATAACGTTAAAAAGTCTATTCTTAATATAATAAGATTAAAGAATTTAGAATCTAAGAAAAATAAGAATTCTAAGACTTAAAAAAGTCTATAAACGAAATTAATAAAGATATAACAAAAGATAATTATTATAGCTTTTACGATAAAATAAATCTATTATATTATAAAGCTATTTATTAATCGATTTAGAAAAGTAGCTAAACTTATAAAGATTATAATTAAAAAAAAAACTTTCGCGAAATCTAATTAAATAAATAAACTATTAATCTTCGCGAAAGAAATAAGATAATTATTAATAGAATATTAGAATCGCTAAATCTAAGAGTGTAGAAGTTTAATAAGTCTTTTTTAAAGATAATAAATCGTATTATATAATATATTTAGAATAAATTAATTAAAGAATTTCGCGCTTAACTTAATATATTAATTAATAATCTTAATAAGTTAAAAGATATCGAAGACGTTTATTAAGATTAATTAGTTAATTAATCTTTATTTTCGTTAAAGTAACGAGAAATCCTAAAGAAACGAGAATCGTCTAAGAAACGAGAAAGATATTATTCTTAAACACTCTTTCTTTTTAAAGACGTTTCACTATTTAAGTTTCCTCGTTTTATTTAAATATATAGAAGATAATTAAAAGAAGATATAAATATAAGATAAATGCGCTTAATTATAAATAAAGTATTTAAGTAGTTTTAAGATCGATTAATTTTCGCGAAGAAGAAGAAGGTTCGAAAATAAAAAATTCGATAAAATATGATTTTTTTTCTCGAACACTTAATAATAGTATAAGATCCTAATCTTAAGAGTGTTAAAAAATAAGTTTCTTCTTCTTTAGAGCCTCTTCTTTCTTATCTACTAATCTTATCTTTTATATTTATACTCTTAAGAATAAAACGATTATATCTAAAAAAAGCAAATATCAAGATCTAAGAGATTCAAGATATTAAGTTCGATTCTCGTTTTCTATCAAGCAATTACTATATCTTAACGAAGCCATTTCAAGATAAAAAAATACACACACATTACACCCATCAAGACTTGACTTAGTGCTTTCTTTGCTCGTTCCACTAGTTGGGATTTGGAATTTCCCGAATCCGTCGTGTATTCTTAACAGCTAGGTCTAATATAAGCTTATTCTTTAAAGTCTTAAAAGTATTCTAATATTAAGTATTTTATATAATTTATTTATAACTTTTTATTAAAAATTTAAAATTATTTTTCTTTAAAAGATTTAATAAAGATATCGTAAATTTAATAAAGCTTAAAAAAAAGCGATAATAGTAATTTATTAGTTCTAAAAATTAATATATCTAATATACGATCGTAAAGATAAATTAATTTTTAATAATACTTAGCTTTAAGAAAAACGATTTAATATAATAAATTTTAAGCTCGTGCTCGTAAAACTTAATCGTATTTACTTTAATACTATATTTTTTCGATTTCGCGTCGAGCTTATTCTTCTTAAATTTCTATAGAATTAGCTTAAGATACTTAATATAATTCTCTAATAAGTCGAAGAAGATTAGAATATTATTAAAATATATAATTACGAAGCGATTTAAATATAATCTAAAATATCGCGAGTGCGTTAATAAGTTTAAACGATATCGCTACGAACTCGTATTTCTTATATTATATATTAAAGATAGGTTTAGAGATATTCTTTAAAGTTACTCGTACTTAATAGTATTTTAAGATTAGATTAATCTTCAACTTATATTAATAACGATCGATATAATTTAAATAATTCTAAATTCGTAAAAGAGAGTATTTATTTTTAATAGTTATAGTATTTAGAGTATAATAGTTAATATATATTCGCTATACATCTTCTATCTTTTTAATAAATAAAATTAGAAATTTTTAAGAACTATATAGTTCTCGTATTAAGTTCTTTTCGAGAAGCTTTATAATTTATCGCGTTTATTCTTTTAAGATAATTTAAGCTAAAGAATAGATATTTAGATTAATAGACGCTATATTCGTAGTATTAATAGAATATTCGATATCTCGTAATAATAATAATTTCGCTAGTAATTTCGATCGAAATATAATTTAAAATTTGTTAAGAACGTGCTATAAACGTGAATTCTTCGCGACGAAAGTATAATACTCTTATTTCGTTATCGTTACGGGTCGGAAAGGTGTGATATATTTAATAATATGGGATATCCCATACTCCCATTGGGTTTTTAATAAATATATTACGTAATATTTTTTTATATTCTAAAAATACGTAAAAAGCTTAAGCGAACGCTTATATAATTATGAAATTCTATAAATAGATTAAAAGATATAATTTTTTAAAAAAAGTTGAAAAAAAGTTGAAAACGACTATATTCAATAGATACCACACCTTTCCAACCCGTAGCTATCGTCGCGATATCGTCAATCTTCTATATTATTAATAGATAGTTTTTATTAATAGATTTCCAAATAACACGAATAATTATATAAGAATTTATCGTATTAAGTTCTCTCTTATATAGACTCTTTTAATATCGTAGTAACTAAACGAGATAAGATTAATTCTTCTTATATTTAAGAATAATCGTAAACGTAATTTAATTAATTTAGAAATTTATCGCTTTAAATTATAAAAGTCTTAAAGTTAATTCGTATTTAATTAAAGAAATAATTCGTACTTATAGACGATCTCGTTATAAATTTAAGTTTATAGAGAATTAAAAATCGTTCGATTAAGATAAATTTCTACTCGTTAAGTAACTTTATTAAAAAAGATTCTATTAATATACGATAATAACTTGAAAATCTATTAGTCGTGTTAATATTAATATATAATTAATCTACTCTCGTATTAAGTAGATCGCGTACTCGCGACGAGGGTTTTTTAATTCTTAAAAGAGCTAATAATTTAATTACACTTAATTTAGTAACATTATACTATATTTTATATTAGAAAGATGTCTTAAACTATATCTTTTCTTTCGTTTCACGCTCACGACGAGTGTGAGGTAGCAAGGCCTCTTTTCAATGGAGCTGCGTAGCAGCTAGGCAATCAGCGAGGTTGAGGAACGTAGATGCTAGGATAATCGTCTAGATTGTTAAGTGAACTAATAGCTAAGGAAGAAAGAAAGGAAAAGGGGATTCGCGGGTATTTGAGACTCCCGCCAAGCATGCTAGGTACTCGCCCTTGCTGCGTGCAGCGTAGCTTATAGCCTAGCAAGCGAGTCAAGCGAGTTCTATCAGCCTACGCTGCGTGCTTCCGCCCTTACAACGAGATTATTAAAAGAATATAACGAAGTTAACTTGTCGTTATCTATTAATATTCTCTTATTAATAAACGTAGCTAGTTTTTAAGCGATAATTCTTAAATTAATAATTTAACTTATCGTAATAAAAATAGCGATTATACTTATTATATTAAGAAGTTTATTTTATCGAGTTCTTTCAAGATCTAGAACTAACGTCTTTTAAATTCAATTAAGTTTTTTTATAATTACTCTAATTAACTTAATCTCTACGTTCTCTATATTCTTTATATATAAGAACGCTTTTCAATTGTATTATAGAATTAAAAATATAACTTATGAGTTCGAGTGCCGCGCTTTATAGAAGGCGTATTCTATTTGAACTCATATGATCTAACATTATAATTATCGCGATTTTTACGTTTTCGTCTCGTTCTCGTCTCGAAAGTATATTAATCTTATTATCTTCTTAAGATAAATCGATAACGTTATTATTAATCGAATTAGAGAATTTTATTATATTAGCTTATTCTTTCTTATTTATTAAAAGAGCCTATTCTATAGAAGCGAATTATTCGATAATATATTCGCGACTATAATTTGAAGTCTTAAATCTATTTATTAATATCTACTTATAAATAATCGATTTTAAGCTTATAATAATCTTATAATATTATTTAAAATCGAAGATTAGAGAATTAAGAAATATTTTCTTCTTCGTTAGCGTTATATAATAAGTAAAGATACTATTCGTTTACTTCGTCTCCTCTTATTTAAATTATTCTCGCTCTCGAGTATTTACGAAGTTCTATATTCAATAGAACACTTTCGTAAAGACTCTATAAGTCGTAATTCTCGAGATTATATCTTATTCGATACGATTAACGAGGTTAATTTATTACGTCTTCGCTTTATCTTCGAGATAAGTTATTATAAGAATAATTTTTTATTTATTATTAATAATTTAATTAATAAGCGACTCGTAAGCACGAAATTATACGTCTATATCTATTACTTAGTATTCTATTATATTTAGAGTTCGATCGTCTATATATAATAGAATTCTAAATCTTTATCTTATCGTTAAAACGAATATTTAATAAATTCACGACGAATTAAAAAGTAAACGAAGTAGAAATCTAAGTTATAGAAATATTTTAAGTAATTTATATTAAAATATAAGTGCGTTAATTAGTTTATACTTAGACGAGATTATAAATATTTCGTTACTAATCTAGAGATTTAATACGATTCTTAAGTTTATACGATTCTATAATAAAGAATTAAATATTATATATTTTATAAATAATATTAATTATTTCTAAAGAATTAGCTAAGTAATAATTATATCTTATATAAGTTCGTATTAAATTAAGATTAGTATATATATTAATAAATTAAATATAAATTAAATATAAGATTCTCGTGAAACGAAGATAACACGCTCTTATCTTAAGTACGCTATAGTTATGAAATTTATTTAAATAAATCGCTTTTAATATACTTTATATAACTTCGCTATAAAGATATCTTAATTATAATAAATTAGTTCTCTATTATTTATTTATAAATTAATATTAATATTAAAAGACGCTAAAATTTTAATAATCTTAGTATCTTTAATCTCTATTACTTAATTTAATTAATTTCTTTACGTTATATAAGTATAATTAATTTATCTCGAGTTCGTAATACTTATAAATAAAGCTTATTCTCTTATTAAATAATATTATTCTTATTGAAAGATTATTCGTAATAATCTCGATACGATTTCGACGATAACGTAATACTTATACGCATTAATTACGTATTAATAATATATCGTCGCTATTTTATTCTTATTTTAGAAAAATACTTTTTACGTAATAAATTCGCGACGTATAAATAAAAAGAATAAAATAACTTTGCACTAACTTTTTTTATTAATAAACTTTTTTTATTCTTATCTTAAACGAAATAAATTTAATATTATTATTATATATCGAATCTTTTTAATTCGTTTTAATTTCGATTTTTATATATAATAAAAATAAAATAAGATAAAAATAATTAACGAATCGTTTAATAAGATTCGACTTATATTATTATTAAATATAATCGTAATAGAATTTATTAATATTTTCTCGATAAAAATAACTTACACTATATAGATCTACGTCGACAATATTTAAATTATATAAGGGAAGCTCGTAGCGAGACTACGGCGAAGCCCTGGCGCTATGCTCAATAGGGAAAGACTTGCCGAAATATCACACCTATCAAGAATGCCAAGGGCTTGGCATTTCAGGACTTTTGGTGCAGACCTCCGTAAAAGAGAAGGAGAAAAGATTGGGCTGGGATCAAAGTGCCTGTATTGGTGACTTGGTTCATTGTTGCTGTTGGAATGTATGATTACTGTTTTGTATGCAATTGCAGGCCTGTGAAAAACAACAACACAGGCCAAGGTATCTAGAAACCTATAATTCGCTAATGCACGCCGATTGAAAGCATTTCTAATACTTCGCCTGCAATGCATCGCTAAACCCAGATTGCTGACATGGCCACAGCTACTCTCGTAGATGCATATCACCTCGTGCTTCTCAGCACCAGCTCCTGACTTTGAATTAGCACCCATGCTACCAATCACAGGCCACAGGGTGCCTACCTTGAAGAACCGTTGGAACTCTTTCGTATCCAAGGTGCATAACGCGCGCAAATACTCTTCAATCGTGCCTCGATCCATTCCCATCCTACTCAACTCTGCATCCCTTAACCAACTAAGGTACTCCTGACCCGTCTTGGTGTAGATAGCCTTCTGGAGGGCCGCAGCTTCACCGAGCACTTGCCTGCCCTGTGCATCCTTGGGGTCAAAATGTGGGTTGCTCGGTATTGCCCAACATGTAGGCGAAAATGTAATCATCATGAAGCGATCGAAGCCAGGGAGCTTTGGTTGAGGACTCCCGTAAGAAGGGTTCCCATCCCCAATTGCTGCAGACTGCACTTGTAAGTCTGGGCCGCCCCATGTGAAGACCATGCGAGTCAAAACCGAGAACGCTAACTTAGCCGTTTGAAAGTCGGTGATATCTTTGGTAAGGTGCTCAATGGTGGAGATGACGGTCGCAAATGTGGGTTGATTAGCTGTTGTCAATCAGCAAATGGTGTGTGGCTGGCTCTAGGTTACTTAAAATACCTTCGCTGACGAGTACCGACTCCAGACCGTTATTGAGTATGACCAACAAAAACGCAAGATATTCACGTTTCAGCTCTGTAAGTTGAATCTCATCATCTGTGCCAGCTACCGGTTCAGCGATACCTGCAAAGACTCGTTGCAAGAAAGGCGTGAGAAGGGTGTTAAGTATATCGTAAATCTCTGACTTGAAGCCAAAGACAACCTGGTCCAGTAGCTTCATAAATAGAGCCATTTCATCTTTGGTCGACCTTTCGGACAAGAGACCATCGATCCACCTAGGTAATTGGGGCAGGATTTGACTGCCCAGCACATTCAGAAGTCGGGAGAACGCAAATCTTGCGGACTCGCGAACGTCAAAAGAAGACCTGAGACCCTCCAGAGCTACGAGTATGGCTTCGGCCGACCTGGTAAATTCTTCGGATATTATTCTCGCAGGTGGTGAGGCAGTAGATGGGTTCGCTGCCGGCATGTAATCCGAGAATCCACGAGCAAGAGTGCCCAAAGCCATGATTAAATGATGTACTTGGAGAATTGCGCGTTTGTCTCCCGCTTTCGCTTGGTCAAGGTGCGCCTGCAAGTCAGAGAACAGTGGATGGGTCACCGATCTAACGAGTAAAACTTGATTTTGCACTGTAATGGAACGTGCAGAACAGATGCAACCAATGGTCTCGTACAGATAGAGTTGGCTATTGAATCTTGCGACCGCTGACTGATCATTTTCAGTCGACGACATGTCTTCGTTGTCATTCTCGGATGTCTCTTCTGGCAACTCGGCATTGATTGGGAGCAGATCACTCAAAGATTGGATTACGCTCTCAGCGATGGTTCCAGTGTGCTGTCGCACATGTTTAACAAACCTGTGGAAGAGATACCATGATCGCAACCTGACCTTGATATGATCATGATGCACAAAACGCACAAAACTGTCCAGCACCCGAGTGATGAGGTGGGGATTCGCTTCGAAGAAGCTGTAATAGCGTTCGCAGATAATCATGTACTGTAGCTGGACGGCTGGGTGAGAAAAAGAAGCGACATCTATAAATTTTAGTAGGTAGCTCTTTACCCAGTACTATTAAAAATACCTGTTTCAACAAGCTTGAACATCATCCCGATGAGTTGCTCCGCAGCTAGTGTGACAGGCTTTGTCTTGCTATAGAGTCCATGTCTGTAGCCTAGCTCTCCAAACAACTCCATCTCGTGCATAGCTAGTTCAAGGTCCCTCCAGTCAAGCTGGCCGTTTTGGCTCTGGAACCTATCGAACGTTGACACGACAACAGTCCTAATCTTCTCTACATACATGGGCTCATCTACTGCGGCGACGGCTTTCTGTAGAACATGCAGTCGTTTTCGAAGCTCTTGAAATTCTGCCTCATCCGTTTGAGTATCGTCTTGGCCCCAAAATGAGGTTTCATCATATTTTGTTTTTGAAATGACAACATCAAGAATCAAGGGTAACATGGCGGAGCTCTCGGAGGCCAAAGTACCGGTGAACTTGGCTTTTTTGCGCATTAAAGTAAGAAGGTCTGTTAGACAAGGAATTACCGTGGAACAAATCTCGTCGTATTCATCCGAGAGGAAGTGCAATACGTGAGGCAGGAATGTCTTCAGTTGGACACTGCCACGCTGCGATACCGAGTCGTTGCTCTGTGAACCATCCAGGGCTTTGACGATATCAGACACAACGTTGTTGACCAGCCTAGCAACACCTTCTGCAAGGTCAGTGTCGTAATTCGCCGTGGAGCGCATTTCGGCCAACTCTCGGCTCTTAACAAGCTGAGTGACAGCTTCATTGACCTTGAGAACGTCGATCAGTTCAAGTTTGTCGCTGGCGCTCATTTTCTTGCTCAATATGTCAATGAAGGCTTCGATTGCGGCGTCCCTTCTCTCCTGAAACGATTCATTACCATCCAAGTATCCCTGGGAATTTAGGTACTCGAAGAGTAGAGTCAGCAGGGAATCATTGACGGCCAGTGAAATCTCTGTCCAGGTGACCCATCGTCCAATAGCTGTAAGACAAAGTTTCACAATGGAATCATCTCTGGACCTCCAATGCTCAATAATCGCATGCCACGAGGACGCAATCATCGCCGTATCTCGCTGCCTCACTAGATCTTTCAGATCATTGTCTCTTCGTTGCTCTTCCGGTGTCCTCGGTAGCAAAACATCACCAATATCGTCGTGGACGGAAATCAATATGCGAAGGTACAGCATGACCCCTGCTGCATTGTCCCTTGACGTCGAACCAGTGATCACTGTTAGATTTAGAATGTCGTGGAAGAAAGATGACCAATGATTAGCATACAATGCCACAAAAAGATTCGTAACGGTTTGTGTAATCTTGTTCTGGATTGATACAGGGTCAAGCTGTACGCTACTGCTGGCAGCAGCGCCATAGGTGTTCTGTATGTATGCGAGTATGTTGTCCCTCAGAAAAATCAAATCCTGGTCCCCTAGATGTCCAGCCTTTATAGCATTGTTCACAATGTCGAGCGAGACATGGCGGACCACCTCTGAAGGCTTCGGGTCTCGCAAAGCCAGCGAGAAACAGATCTGCCATCCTTGCGGTTCCGAGCGTAGCTGATTGAGGAAATCAAATGCCTGTGATTTGAGGGAGTGTTCGGCACGAGAATTCCATGCAATCTCAATAGCATTCTGGACCTATGTTCAAGACCAGATATTAGAGTCGTTGGCATTAATAAACTAGAGTAGCTGGCTTTACATGCCTGTGCATCCATACCGGCCCCTTCCTTTCAAAAAGTGCGGAGAGGCCCGAAAAGAAGCTCTGTGTAGGCCGGCGTCTTTTGCCAAAGCTGCCCGCCAGTCTCGCTGGTGAAAGGCTTAGGCTGTGCTAGCAATTCATATATGTAGATGTTTTCCGCTCTATAGTAGCAGAGCTGAGGATGTCTGAGCATGCAGTGCTTGGGGTGTTGGGCCAAAAGAAATGGAGGAAGCTTTTGGTTGAGAATTTGGAGATGAATCACGCGAGAACGACGGTTGGCGAAGTCAGTTGTTTTCAACAATTGTACGAGTACATGGGAGCCGCTAATGGCCAGCCGCGAGCACGGTTGAACCAATGGCTGGGGGGGAGAAGTATTACAAGATATGAAGGTATTGGAGACTCGTAGAGTCATTCTGGGATACTGTGTACTCGGTGATCGATTATGGCTTCTATTGATGTACGGGCCCCCTCACCCGAAGTGCCGGGTCAATAACGTCTACCGCTTCGCCATCAGCCATCTCGTGGCTTTCCATCACGAAGCCACCATCAATCAAGCACCGCATCTCTAGCTCATCACGTAACCACTCGCCGCTATCTCCTCTGTCGTGATATGACTGCCCTTCAAGCCAGGAGTCACCACCCTTCGAAGCTCCTGGCCCTAGAGTCTCTTTGTGACCATCCACGCCAATATCATTGTCAAATTGCATATCAAGAGCTATTTCAGCATCAACATCCTGCTTCGTTGCAAAGGTTGGAATTCCCTGCAAGGTTTGCCGACTGTAGAGTCTCCCTTCATCCATCAGCGTTTCCCGAAGCCCAAGACCTGTTGAACCATGACGCGAACGTAAATGGATCTCCAGGTCATATTCTCTCAGGAAGCGGTGATTGCAGCCTATTACCAGACATGAAATGTTTCTTCCGCTTGCTTCTTCGTAACCAGCACCTGTGAGTCGTGTAAGGACAGACACCTGATGCCCCCGGGGTTGCCCATCAGAGGCACCATGCTTGGTCTGCCTCACATTTCTGCGAGACGGCGCAAGGCCTTGGTGAGCAGTGCGTATATGTTCTTCCAGACTAGCCTTTGTTTTCAAAGCTTTCCCACAAGAATTTGTCCCGTCCCAATTTGCGACTCGGCCAAGCATTGACGGATCAAGTCCTCCGCAAACGAACCGTTTCGGATTATGACAAATCTGAATATGCATGGTAAGGTTGCCCTTCTTCGTGAATCCTCGCCCACATCCTTGTTCATGGCAAAAATGAGCCTTTGAACCATTGACATCAATAGCCCCATGAATTACTTCATTGTGACTCTTAAGATGCCGAAGTGATTTGCACTCTTGTCCACACTCTGTGCAGGCCGGAGGATGCTCGTTTTCCATATGCTCTCGCAACGCTGCGTGTGTTGAAAACAATACCTGCCGACTCTCTAACACTGGGTTGGCGACAGTGCTGCGACGTTCGGGCGGACATACTGTGCACAAGAAAGTATTGGGTTCATGAACCCTTCCAGCATGAGACTTTAGTTGCCCTTCAGTGTCAAAGCCGGCTCCACATTCTGTTCCATCAAAGACTTCAACTTCGCAGACGAAAGGCTTTCTCCCCTCATGGACGGTCAGGATGTGCTTTTGCAGCGTCCCATGCTTTCGAAAGGTTTGACCACAGCCAGCAACTGTACATCTGAATTTCTCCCTACCCTCATGGGCAGCATGGTGTCTCTTTAACCGAGTGGCATTAACGAAACTCTTGCCGCAGTCTTTCCACTCACATACATAGTCACGGACATCCGAATGCGCTGATTTGACGTGGTGCTTCAGATGAGATTCGCGGAGGAAATCCTTTGTGCACAGTGGGTGAGGACATAGGAATGGTCGAGTGTTGGTGTGCGACCTAAGGTGCTGAGCTAGTTTGGCAGGCCGATTGAAAGATTTGTCGCAGTCCGCATATGTGCAGCGGTGATTTTTGAGAATATCGGAGGGGTGTCGAGGCGATGCTTTGGGCGAGATTGGGGTCGGTGGGCTTGCGACGCTGCTGGTAATACGGTGGTGCTCTTCCGCATCGCGAGAGGATTCTAGAATGCAATTAGAGGCGTCGGAATCTGGACAATGGGTCAGTGTTTGGTAGAGTGAGAGCCGTTAGTGGGTGAACCGGAATCGGTGGGTGTTTCATTTGCTCGGAACCTCTTTGCACCTTCGCCTGCAGTGAAAGTGGCCTTCCGCTTAGAACCACGAAATGGTGAATCGGTAGCGCTATTGTGAGGAGCCAGTAACGCGTCCATTTTCACATGCTGTCAATACTGCTGCTGCACATAGCGTCGAGAGCGTCGAGAGCTTATAGGTCCTATTTTTCGGGTTGTGCGAGAAAATCTTGGCGCGGCTTAGACTTTGAGATAAGGTAAGGTAGGTAGTGGTAGGGAAGGTAGCCTGTGCAAAATGAGTTTACATCCTTGGCACCCTCCGCTTGTCGCCCATCGCTTTAAAAAGGCTGAAAAGAATAACTCTCAAATTTAAACCCTCTATAATTTTATAATTACTTGATCATATTTTATAAATTTTATTTTACCTAGACTCGTAGTAGAGTACTTTCAAGTCTAATTATATCAATATCTAATATTTCATTGAATATATATTATCGTATCCGTGGGTTGGGCGACATGAAAGATGCCAAGGATTCAGACTCGTTTTGCACAAGCTAAATATTTTAGCGCTGTGAGCGTGACTCAACCCTAAGGTACCTCAGCAGTGACGAGGGTGAGGTGGTTCTATTACCTGTATTAGGTTCGATTCCTAATGGCGCTGGCACAACGTAGCTCTCTTTTTACGTTATGTTGCTGCTCACTTGTAATTCGTAATCTTTTCTATACTCGTACGGAATTAGGAGTATAAAGAAATAGCTATAAGATGTCCTACCAAGACATTTACTATTGAATTTAGAAGCGTAGATCTTTGGAGAGATTCTATGATGTCGGAAATACCATCTTTGTCGTTGTGAGTCTATAGCCTCGATGCTAAACTGCTGCACATGGTGGAATAATAAAGGGAGCTCAAGAAAATTTCAAACCTGTTCACCACCCATAGTACCTACCTTACCCACATCCGTAGACTGCTTCTTCAGCACATCCCTTTCAATGGCCTCCAATCCGTCAACCCCTATCTCATAAGACCGATATATTTCTTCCTGATAGCCGTCTGCTATCTTCTTAACGAAGTCATGCTCTCTCCATCTCGTACCAATAAAGTCCTCAAAACTTTCTCTTGGCTCTCTTTCGACAGCCCAGACAGCCTTATATGCGCTTCCAAGTGCACATGCATTCCCACCTACATCAAGGCGATAGACCCCTTCTACGCCACCCAGGATTTCTCCGGCGAGTTTTGCAATGGCGGTGTTTTGGCTGCCACCTCCAACTAGATAGACTCTTCTAGGCTGAGCTGGAACATTTCGAGGATTAGGAGACGGGGGAGCTACAATGCCGCGGCTTCGAAGGCGCAAAGATAGCAACTGGGATTCTATGATGGCTCGGCAGTCGTCTTCGGGTAGTTTCCATGCGGATGGGGGGGAGACGGTAGGTTGACCACCAGTGTAGGTGTACCTGTACGTGCCAGCCTGAACATTCGGGACAATCTCGGGCCGAGGGAAGTAGAGCGCTATTTTGGCTGAAGAGCTCTCGATAGAAACGCCGAGACGGCGAGTATGCAAAGCATGATGGTTGAAAAGCGACCATCGGTCTGAACTACCACAAGGGTTGGGTGAAAGAGTATCACGGATTTGTTCCCGCGCAAGGCCCCCTGACTGGAGTGAGAACTGAGAACGAGATTATTCGAAGGTATGGAATAAAAGAATGGAACACACCGTTCTTGTAGCATAGCATAAACATATAAAGACCCTGTGTGGTAGGGCTGGACGATATTGGAGTCAGCATTTTTCTATTGGACGAAATCTAGAGTCGGAATGCGTAGCTGAGCAGCATGACTTGTGTCTCTACTCCTCGAAACTGTCCTCTGACTAGAGGCGATGAAGCGGGCGTAAACAGGGTGCTCACTGATTCATAAAATGAACAGCTGGGTCTGGTTTATAGAAAGGCGTCGACATCAAAAGCGTAGTGGACGTTCCTAGCGAAACAATTGCGTCAAGAGGGCGAAGAGGTAATGCAAGAATAGTCGAGGGGTTATCGCCAGTGAACGGGATTATTTCACATGACGAGTCGAAGCCATAACGACGAACAAAGTATTGGCTAATATGACCAAGACAATCTCCCCCGTCTTCCGGTACAGGGCCTAATTTGCTTTCAAGGTCGGAGGATCCAGCGGCTAAGGCCATCAGTTTCTGATTGTAACTGCCTGTCTTGATGTCGAAGAGATTCATGCCACAGACGTCTGCGATATCGATGGGAGCTATTTTACCGAGGAAGATCGAGGCAAGAAAAGAGGACACCAGTGAAATGCGAGAGGTCCTCAGATATTCATTCGGATGCTTTAATCTAAACCGCAGGATTTGTGGGCCGGTGAAACGCTGCGATGCAATTCTGAAGTCAGCGAGGACTTAACGACTATACAACACACAAAAACAGAATCTCTCTTCTTTGTTGTACCGTGCCAAGTATTGTTCCCATTACAACATGGAGCATAGGTCTGCGGATCGGGGAACCAAAAACTGTCTTACATGATGAGCCTTGCTGCCCGTGTGTATGGCTAGTTGAACACCGCCCCCAAGATGCCGGTCAAACGAGTCACACTGACTACTTGTGCTCGCATCCTGCCAGTTGGGACTATAGGGGTAAGAGAACGCATGATGCAGTTGTGCTTCCAGCGATTTGGCTTCATGCAGGCTCTGCAAAGCATGCTCACCGTCTCGGCTCCAATATACACTACCATGCTGCTGTCCCGCGCCAGAGACTGCTCGAACTCTTCGAAAGTTGATTCCTTGGTCGTGCAGTCTCTGCAAAATTACATCGATGGCGTACAGCCACATCATTACAGGAGCGTAAACCTCGTGCTCAGCTTCATTGGTAAGCACACCCTTCTTTATGCCATAGCGAGTAGCGTCCGCATCGAAATCGAAGATTTCTTCATACGCAACCTTAAGGTCGGAAGTGATAGCAATCCCTTTCAGTTGCTGAGTAGAAAGGTCAAAGCCTAAGTAAAGAGAGCTTTCGTCGGTCATCGTCCAGGTGTGATGCCTGTAATCCAGTAAAGCCGTCTGGCGTGAAGTGAAATGACGTTTATTGGATTCTAGAGAGTCGAAGCACTAATTGGCGATAGAGATAACGATGATCAATAGTAAGGCAGGGGACACGACTTTGTATGACCATCTAGTATGGTCTATTTGTAGCAACTTTGAAGAAGTCGCATTGCATTTGGGACGTTGGAGTTGAGAAGTTTATTTTCCGTTTCTTTTCCCTTTACAAGCTCCGTAGCTAGCAGTAGCACCTGTCGAAATCGCTTAGAATGCGCGCGTTAATCCAGGAAGGTTACCCGCGAATCGTTCCGTAAGATAGCATGGAGTATTGTAAAAGTACTTGACCTTATCTAGTGATCCTCTTCCTAGTTGCTATGTATGATTCAGATCTCAGGTGAAAGACGGTGCGAGAGCGTCTGTAACTTGATGTTTCTCTCTTCCCTCGAATCTGAAAGACAGATTATCAACTCCATCTTTTCGTATTGCCATTGCGCAAAGACATGCTATGTTCATGGTCGTTGGTATGAGTGTAAGAGTGGCTGTTGCTGTGGATGTGGCCGTGATCGTCTGGCTCCGGGCTGCTTCTAGGAGAGACGTCTGCGCCAATGAACTCGTCGGTAAAAGCTGGCGCTTCGTCGCCGTTGGCCACAAATCTGACTCGGACTCTCCGTACACCTCTTATTTTTGAGCCCACCCTTTCTCGGACGGCCTGTTCTACGAAATTTGTCTCTTGCACTGTCCATTCCCCCGGCACGGAAAGCTCGACATTCATTAGATAATTCTGTCCAGCTTTAATCCCTTGCACGTCTCGAACTTTGACTTGGGTGCCCATGACCCGACCAGATCCATGAAAGTCCTCTCCTAGTGCTTCTGAGACTGTTTTTCGGACAGAATTCTTGATCTCCTCCGCGACACCAACGTCTGCTAATTCGAGTAAAGCAGAACCAGTATTACCCCAACCAGCTCTAATAACCATCATTGAGACGACAAGGCCGCCAACAGGATCGAGCCATGAGAAATTATCCAACACGTGAGAGCCGACAATAGCAACAAGAGCGACGATACTGGTCAACGAGTCTATTCGGTGGTGGACAGCATTTGAAGCTAAGACGGAGGATTTGCGCTCTTTTGCGATTTTCATGGCTGCGGAGAAATAACATTAGCTACTGTCTGCATCACAGACAGCTGTTGTCGCAGTAAATCCGATTTCTTCCATCAGAATGGATGACGGACAATGTTTGATGCAACAAGACGACTAGGAGTACATCAATTTATGAAGGAGTCGTTATTGGTAAGGAAAATTGTGATCTGGTCACACGTGTGGCATTGAGACGTTGTCTTGGAATCGCTATGAGAGTGCACATGAACAAGAAGAAAAGCGGAGTCGGATACTCTCAGCGATGGCATTTGACCAAGAGAAAGAGCGCTGTGGGAAAATAGAATCTCCCGAGATGTCAAGTTTGACTTACTGGCACGATAAAGATATTCCTTGACTATAATAGATCCGCCAGCAATCCAGGCTGCGTGAACGTTAGGGATTCCCATATCTGCTGGGTTGTGGCTATGTGAATGTCCAAAAATTCCACCACTATGACTATGGCTATGCTCTGCCATTGAAGAGGCGGCATCGAGGAAGAATTGCGAGTATAATAGTTCACATGAATGCCACCCCAAGCCAATGCCACCTGCAAGCAATAGGCTACTAACCCCCAGCGATCCCAAGCTTTCGATTTTGCCATATCCGCCAGGAAATCTAGAAGTTGGAGGCTTCAGCGACCAGGACACCGTTGCCAATGTCAAGAAGTCGGAGACCAGGTCTGTGAGAGAGTGGAAGGCATCGGCGACGAGTGATTGTGAGTTGAGGAAGTAGCCGCCGAGACCCTTGCCTATAGCCATACAAAAATTGACGTATAGACCAATACGCGTAATGCGCACACCGGCGTCCTTTTTGTTTGCAGAGACAAGGTATGTATTGTCATGATGATGGTGTTGATGCGAGTGGCCGCTGTGCGGGCGCGCTAGAGTTGTGGAAGTCATCGTAGGACTCACTGGGCGGCACCAGCGGTTACTTGAAGAGTATATGAGAGCGGCGGTGTGGCAAGTGGTTAAGGAAGATTGTATGGCAAGAGAAATGACGGGGATCTGCATGTGACGGCGAGGTGTCCTGACCAAGGCCCGGCAACTCAGTTTGGGGGAGAGAAAATGGGTGAGATGAGCACGCGCCTCGAAGCTTTGCAAGGCTCGAGGAAGCGGCATGAGAGCAAGATTTTGACCACTACTACTACCACACCAGGGTGAGCGTCAGATATCACTCGTCTTATACACTTAATATAGACAGTACGTAGGCAACAACGACGAATTAACAATTTGAGCGTGGTAACATTTAACAAGGCCTTCAATGATAATAATCTTAAGCAGTAAGGTACTTGTCTGGCCCCAGAGTTTTCGATCCGAGGCACCAAGGGTCCTCGGTCGGGGTCCTCGGTCGCCTAACGGCCCCTAACATTGCCCCCCCAGGTCGACGATCGATCTAAAGTTAGAAGTAGAAGTAACCCTGTCGTGCCTGTTCTTCGTATCCCTTCCTCGAGTTGCAATGACGTTCACATCAAATCAATTCGCCTCATCTCTTTCATCCTTCTTCTCCGACAGCTGCACCAATGTCTCTTTATGAAGAAACCTTTGATGCGAATACCCTACACAGGGCCCTTGCCGCCTCCTACAATCATCCCTCGATTCGCCAATACTCCCGTAGGTGCTACCCATGCCTTGGCCAGATTTCTTTTCGCTCCCTTTCTACCCGGTGCTCATCTCTCTTCCGTCAACGAGTTGACTGCAAAGACCGTACTACTCACGGGGGCTGGAATATCCGTCGCCTCTGGTCTAGCCGACTATCGTGGCACTCAAGGCACATACACTTTGAATAGAACATACAGGCCCATCTATTACAATGAATTCATCACCAGCCACGAAGCCCGAAAGCGTTATTGGGCACGAAGCTTTCTGGGATGGACCAACCTACACAAAGCGAGGCCTAATGTCGCCCATATGGCAGTGAATAATCTGGGCAAGCTGGGAGTGGTTAGTAGCGTCATCACTCAAAGTAGGTGCATTGTGCATACCTTTACATGTCCCGTTGGCGGCAGGAGCATGCTTCACGTGGAATCTTCCAGCAGCAGCTAATGCCCTCGGTCCTGTCTAGATGTGGATTCTTTCCATTCCATCGCACACCCTGACTTGCCAACCGTAGAACTCCACGGCTATCTACGCTCATTGGTCTGTATTCATTGCCACAATCAACTGCCCAGGAATGATTTCCAGGATTCGCTATCCTTGTTGAATCCGCAGTGGGCAACATTCTTGGAGAAGATATTGGCAAATGGAGCGTTGGACTCGGAGAATCCTGCGGAGAGAAAGGCGAAAGGGCTCAAGAGTAATCCTGACGGAGATGTGGATGTACCGAATGCTTCATATACAACATTCAGGTACCCTGCCTGCCCCAAATGTCTTGCAAGTCCCCCAATTTTGTCGGACGGTACGAAAGCTTCAGTCGAGGTCGATGATGACGGCGCTTGGTCGCCTACCTCAAATGCCGGCGTCCTGAAGCCCGCCGTGGTCATGTTTGGGGAGTCGATTACCTCAGATATCAGAATCGCAGCCGAAAAAGCCATAGATGCAGCCAGTCGCATACTAGTAGTTGGAAGCAGTTTGGCCACCTATTCAGCATGGAGATTGGTGAAAAGAGCAAAGGAACAACACTTGCCTATTGGCATCCTGAATCTAGGAGGAGTCAGAGGAGAAGAAACCTTTTTTACGGATCTGGAAATAGCTAACCAGGGCGAGTTGGGAATTAGGTGCGACGAAAGCGCTGATCAATTACTGCCCAAAGTTGTTGACCATCTACGGCCACTCCTAACTTCCTATTCCGGAAACACACCAATTTCCGCTGCACACGGCCAAAGATAGCCGCTCTCGGCGTCCATCACCCCAGGCCGTGCAACTTAGATATGCATATTATAAGGCTTATGGCTACCTTACGGGCGTGCCTGCGAATATGCACACCGTGTACTCATGATACTGGTGCCAAGCTTCTTTCTCCATCGTAACTTTAATCTAGCGGTGTGATCTTCGCTAGTATTGAGGAACAACTAGCGCTAAATAGCAGTCATAAAGCGCATAATTAGAGATCTCTGAGAATAGTTTCAGCATATATAACAGTTTTTTTAAGATAACGATATCAAATGTAAATAATTATGAAGTAGAAAAGCTATTTTAAGCGCTTATCACGATAAGAATAAATTATCGATCAAAAAGCAAAGTTATCGTAACTTTTAAGAGCGATTTTTAAAAGTAATCGTAAAATTAATTCTTTATAGTATTACTACGATTAGATAAATAAAGACGAAAAACGCGGCGCTGCGATTAGAGTACTCTTATTATTTTCTATAGCTTTTATAATATTATTAATATAAAGAATAATCTAATAAAAGACTCTTATTCGATTTTAAATATTTAATATATAATATATTATAAAGTATAAAACTTGACTATAAGATAAGGCAAAGAAAATATACGCGATATAAATATCTTAAGCTTCTCGTAATAGCTTATTAAAAAGATAAATATAAGACTTATCTTTCGTAGTGCGCACTCGTAATCGCTATTATTTAGATATTAACTCTTAATAGAATAATAAGAATAGCTCGTCGCTTCGTAAGAAAATAACTTAAATACTTCGAGTCTAGACGCTTTTTAATTGTTAAGTTATTTTATCGAAGCGCTTAAACTTAAAGTAAAAGACTCTTTTTTTCTAAATATCTTTATATTTAAAAAAACGCGTTAATAAACTTTAAGCGTAATATATAGAAGAGTTAAAATTTATTTTAATAAAGAACGTTACGAGACTATAACTCTATTAGAAGAAAAGTCATATCGATAAAGACGTAAAATATATCGTCTTTAAATATACTCGCGAGAGGCTTATACGCGAAGTTTAAATTAATTAATTAAAGAATTATATATCTTTAAAGTAGAATACGTACTTTATATAAATCTTTTTTATAATTACTACGTAAGATTAATCTTAACTATTTTTAAATTATTAGAGTTAATTTTATAAAAGCTAAGAATAAAAGCGCTTATCTAAAGAGCTTAAATGTTAATTTGAAGACGTCGCTATATAAAAATATTAGCGTATCAAATAGTCTATATTCTTGAGAGAGAGCGCTCTTAGACGAAATAAAGCTTATAAAAAGAAGAAATTCAATCTTAAAGAATCTTAATATCGTCGCAAAGCTAATATTAACTTTATAACTTATTTACGAAATTTATATTTTAAAATCCTTCTACGAAACTTATATTATAAGTATCTCGAAAAGAATATATTTATAATCTTTTAATACGTTATAATTGTATAAATAGATTACGCTTTTATAATGCTAAAAAATTTAAAATTACTAATAGTTTACTTTTTAGTTACTTTACGCTTCTTTAAGTTAATTATAAGTTAATACTCGAGAGAAGCGTAAGAAAGAAGATTATAATTCACGTAATAATTCGATAGTAATTATAAGTAAACTTAAGCACTTATAATCGCGCTTTAGAAGAAGCTTTAAAGAGCTTTTTATGATTATAGAAAAAAAGATTAAGATTTAAATATTCTAATACGACGCGAGCATATTTCTTAATAAGATAAAATATTATTTTAATTTATATTTTCCTCGTTGTTATCTAAGCGCTTAATTCTTTATCTTAAAAATTTAATTATAAAAGAGTTAAAGTTACTTGATTATTAAGAGATTACATTATAAATCGAGAATAATAAACGATATTATAATAGCTTATTCGTATATTTTTAAGAAGCTTTTTACTATTAAGATATAGTATAAATTAATAATATTAATAATAATTAAAAAAGAAGACGTTATAAGAAGAGCTAAGAATTTAGAGAGCAACGATAGAAGAACGTTAAACACCTCGTAGATATAGTAGAAGAAGAATAGAACACGCTACGATAGATAGAAGATTAATTATTTAATGAGTTATTATTATTTAGTAGAGAATAGAGGTTAAGAGTAATCGAGAGAAGCTTTAAAAAAGATTAAGAGAAACTTAGAAGAACGTCTGAAGATACGCTATTAACGTAGAATTCTTAAAGATACGCTAATCGAAAATTCCGAATGCGCATAAATCTCAAGTTCTTATATAAATTTAATATAAAAAGCGAATATTTTAATAGAGTATCGAACTTCATAAGTAAAGACTTACGAATTCAAAATTTTATATTAAAATAGCGATTTTAAAGAGCGGGCGCGATCTTCGCAGCCTCTTTTAGTATATCTAATATATATAATTTCTTCAACTCTTACAATAGATATCTTATCATAATTTTCGTATTTAGTAATAAAGTTAAGTAAACGCCTACTAATTTAAGAGCGGGATAAGTATAGTAATCTTAGGATAATAGAATAAAGATCTATTATATAACTAATAATTAATATAAATTATAAGACTTAAGATCTAGAAAGGAGCTACGAGTTAAGAATATAATAGTGTTTAACTTAAATTTATACTAATAACTTAAAAGCGAACTTCAGACAATCAGCTTAAAGAGTCCCTTCTCTTTATAAATTCAACTAAGAATTCATAGACTCTATTCGTTCTAAATTAGAATATATAATAGATTATATATATAGATAATCGTATAATATTGTCGTGATTCGAGATGAGATAATTAATATAAGATACGCGTAGAGTGCAATAATAAAGATAGACTAATATTTTGTAATGCTTCTTTAGATAAGCGAGTTTATTCTTCTTCTTCTTCTTATAATTCAATAATAATTAAAAATAATAGCTTTTAAGTATCTTTTATAATCTTTAAATATAGTATTTTTTGAAGAATAGAAATTATATGCGCGCGTATTTTTCGCTTATTTATTTACGACTATTTTTTGTTTACGTAAAGTCGAGAATACCTCGAGAAGCTTAATTATAAGAATTATATATTTATCTAATTATAATACAAAAGCTAGTCGCTATTATTAAGATATAGATCGTTACTATTCTTATTACATGCCATCGACACAATATATAGCTTCTTTATAGCAATCGCTGGCAATTTAATTATAATTCGCTATTTCGTGTAACGAAGCATCGAAACTCTTAATATAGTATTTTTATCGAAAGCGTTTGAGATATAAATAACTTATATAAAGAGTTTATGAGACTCAACTAAGAGCTTATATACAAAGATAGCGTCGAGGCGTCTAATTTCCCCTTCTCGAAATAATATAAAATTGCTAACTTAATAAAATATTCGTAACTCTAAAGATTTAATATATTTTAATTAATAAGTGTTAATAGAAAGATAGAAAGTACAATAAAAAAGACGAATAGAATTAAAGAGTGAATAGACTTACGATAATATGAAGATAAACTTCTTATATTATTGTAATAATAGATTATCAAGTGATATAAGATCGTATATTTAATAATTTGTAGAGTAGGCGTCTCGAAGAGCGTTAAGAAAGAGATTTATAATATCTAAGTAGGCTAGGCGAGTTGATAACTTAAGAAAGTCTTTAACGTAGTATTACGGGATGCATAATAATACGGCTATATATAAGTGCTCTTAATTAGATAAGATTAAGATATCGCTTTCGTTTAGATTAAATAATTTTTTTAATTTAAGGAGAATAGTTTAAAAGAGCGTAGAATAGTCGCTGTGTAGTCTAAGTATAAACTCGATAATATCTAAATAAGAGCTTTGAAAGGCGAAGAGTAGTAGAAATCGAATTATTTATGCGATATTCTCTCGAGATAAGAGTGTTCAAATAACGTCGCGATAATTAATAATCACGATTCGTTTTTTCGCCTCTCTATAATCGAAGTTAGAAAAAAGCTCGAGAAAAAAGAAGTCTTATACGTTAAAAGATAATTTATTTATATTTATCTTCTTCGATTAAGTCGTTAACGTTAAATATAGTTATATATTCTTTCGCTATATCGGCGTAATAAAGAGCTATATATATATTTAACCGCCGTTAATCGCTCTCGTACTATCTTATTCTTTTTTATTTAACTTTTAACTTTCTATTTTCTAGCTTAAGAAGATATAACGCTACGTATATAGAGCCTTATATATTTGAAGTAGAGTCTATTACGAATAGCGATGAAGATCGTCTAAGAAAATTTGAGGGCGTCGACGAGGGACTTCTCATATTTGCTCGTGAGCGGCTTAACTTTTATACTTCTACTATAGTAGCAATCTTCTAAAGTAGCTATAGTTTCCGACGAGCCTCTTTAATCGTAATAGATATTATAACGCGATCTACAATTATTATCGTCTCTACTATTATTACTAAATTACTTCTTACTATCTTAGCGAAGTAGTAAGTGATAATATATAATTACGATATAATAGAGAATTTCGCGTTAACGAAGATCCCTCTTATTATAGTTAAGAATATAAATTTAATAAAGTAATTTATTAATTAGTATTATAATAATATAGAAATAATTATAAAGACTCTAATATATTCTTAAATGCGATAATTATCGAGGTGATAAGCGAGAGACTATAGTTTTTCTTATTCTAAAGAGAAGGGAAATAATTATAGTTAAGTAGTATATCTCCGCTAATTATCGGCGATTAGAATAATATATATAAGAAGATTATAAATAAGCTTTAATACTCTAGCGTACTTAGAGTATATAGAATCTATAGAACGTATACGAATAATATTTAGAGCTAATATTAGAAATACGATAGACGAGTATATTTCTAATAAACCTTATTTAGTGTAAAACGCTCTTTAAGCAGTCTTAATTATTTACTTCTCTCTTTATTATAGAGCTAATATATTATTATAATATCGATTCTATTATATTATATCGAAGTTAAGTTACTCTCGAGTCTCTAATTTTATTATATAAAATCTATACTTTTTAATCGCGTTTTAACGCTTAAATCTAGAGTTATCTTATTATTATAATATATCTTTAAGTTATGCTATAATAAAGACGCAAATAATCTAATTCTCTTTATTAATCTTAATATTAAGATCTCGATCGAGAGCTATAATCCCTAATTTAAGCGCTTCGTATATATCTCGAAGTTTATTATTATAAGGCTTAAATGTAAGTAAGAAAACGTTAAATCGCCTTTTTCTCTTTTTTATAGAAAGCTTAGCAAAAATAAAATAGATTCTTAATAGTAATCTATATATATTTCTATATAAATTAAACGTATTTATAAAATATAGAATTAATATAGAGATTAAGTTAATAAGAATATCAATTAAGTACTATCGATTAAATTTTCTAATTTCAAGTTTCGCTCGAATTAATGATAAGAGATTTAAAGATCGAAGATATATTTTACTCTTATTAAAGATTCGACGAATAATATAGATATCGTAGCGATCGATTTGAGAATTAATAAGATTAATGTTATTAAAGCTATATTCGAGATAGATATTTATCTCAATCGCGATAATCTACTCTTTAAGCAAATAAGAAAACTTATTCTTAACGTATATAAGCTTCTTCTTTTAAAGTGAAAGGTGTAAATTTTTAGACGCGAATAATAACTCTTAGCTTAAATCCAGCTTCTCTCTTAAGCGTAATTCTTAAACTTATAACGTAATATTCTCTACGCGATTCGTAAACTTAAAGTAATCTCTATTAATTATATATACACGTTCTAAATATATCTTTAGATATTATTTATTAACATAGTTATATATAATAACATCTAACGAAAAGATAGATTATTAGTCACAGTAGATAAAATCTTCTAAACACGCTCGGACTAAGGCTCTCCAGCTTAATAAGTGTCACAATTCTTTTGAAGAATCGATATATTCGACTATATCGAAATATATTTTCGCTTTAAATTCACTTAACGCGAGAATTATTATAATAAGATATACTAAATCGAATTAATAAAGTTAATTTATAAGCGCTGAAGAGAACTTTAGATCTACTATTAAGAGCTTTACTACTACTAAAAAAATACGCTATTTTCTAATCTTTAATAGAGATAAGCGTATCTACGTCTTACGACGAAGCGTTTCAATCGATCTTAATAGCGCTTTAATCTAAGCTTTATTATTAAGTAATACTAATACTTCGAGTAAACTTAAATACTATTAACGCGTAATAGTAGTATTCTAACATTATAATCCTAGAGTTATTTAAAAAATATTTACGTTAAAATTCGAATAAGCCTATAGCACTTCTTTTAATCTATCTTTAATATTTAAAATCGAGAAGCTTCGCGTTAACGAAAGTATACTCTCAAAATCGAAAAACTCTTTTTTATTCGTATCGGCCGTTTCAAAGAATTTTATAATTAACGTATTATTAAAAACTAAAGAAAGAATAACGAGTTTAAAAGGCGTAATAGACTCGCTAATTGTAAGCTTATTCTTAATTAACGCTTTTATTTTTAAAGACTTTTCTTCTTTCGCTATATATAGAAGCTTATTAATAAGAAGATTTATATTCTAATAAAAGCGTAAGTACTCGCGTAACGCATCAAAACGAAGTTTATATTAAAGATTTATTACTTATATCTTTAGACTCCTTAAAGCCTATATTTAAATTATTATTCTTAAAAACTTTATTACTTTTATCGCTAATTTCCTTCTATATAGCGCTTTTATTTGAATTCTTTACTTATATATCTTACTTTTACTTCTTCTCTTACTCTCTTTTTCGTTTTCGAGTAACGTTAAGAAATAAGTCTAAATCTTTATATCGTTTAATATATATTTTAAAGAAGAAGAAGATATTATAAAAGAGAAGAAGAAAGAAGATAAAGATACTTTAAAGAAGCGTAGAAATAATATTTTAATAACTAAAATAGTAGGTGAAGTGTAGAAAGGAAGTTTCTAAAAGATAGATACTATCGATTAATAGCGTGCTAAACGATGTAAAAAATAAAAGAAGACGATCGAGAAAATAGAAGAGAGAGAAGCTTAAAGCGCGCTATTGATTATAAAAAATAGAACAATATTTTAAATTTTGATTTCTCGATTTCGAGCTTAAAAATAAGACGAGTCACGGCGATATTAATAATTCTAAATAATAATTAGCTATGCTATATTCGATAGATCGAGATCTTCGTAGAATATAAGGGTGTAGTATTATAATTATACGTAAGTTTTAGCACTTGATGCGCGAGATATATAACTTCGCTAATAGAGGAAATATAAGATATAGAGCTCTTAGCGTTATAGAAATAGCACTTAGATAGCGTCTATAGCCTAATATATAGTATATAGCGCAGTATGCATCGTAGTGTGAGAAATCTTAATTCGAGCTATAGCTTAAGAAGCTAATAGGAGGACTAATAGAACTGCGAAAAAGCGGGTTAGCAGTTATCGCTCCTTGAGACTTATAGGCCTATAGACTTTATTAAAGCTATATATATCTAGCTTCTTCTAAATAAAGAAATATATTTGATATTACTTTCGCATAAAGTTTAAATAATTTCAAGGTGTGATTATAGATGTAATATTAATAGATAATTTTAATAATTATAAAGAGAATCTTCTCGTGGCTCCGCGATTTCCTCGATTTTCCCCGCACTTTTCGATAAGCTTTAAACTCTCCGCTTTTCACTCACTCTCTATTATTTTTATCCCTTAAATAGTTATATATATAGCATAATTTAAACGTTTATTTATTAATCTATATATAGACTCTCTTTTTATATATATTTATTTAATAGAGATTTTCTATTTTTCTTATATTAAAGAGCGTTTCTAAAGAAGAGAATAATACCTCAACAAGTAGAGTCGCAAGATTTCTTTATCGTAATCGATAATAATACTTAATTTAAATCAATCACTTCTACGGAATCTAAGATTATATATATCGCTTCTTTCACCACTTTTAATTAAGCTAATATTCGTGTTCTTACACAGACGCTTTCAATCCCCTCCTCGAGCGCATAGATTCGCAAGCAATTGCGAGATGCTACCCAGAAACCTAAGCCTCGCGAGAAGCGTAAAAGAAAAAATCAAGAATAGACCGATACGGCCGAGCTCGTTCTACCTCCCCTGCGCATTATCGACAGAAAGACTCATTGAATGATACTTCTAACTACGGGCCGGAAAGGTCTGGTATATTTAGTGGGATATCTCATATTATACCGTACCATATTATATTATAAGAGGGTATCATAAGAGGGTTATATTAGATCACTTATAAAGATATAAGATAAGAAATTACTAATATTATGAAATGGTCTGGGAAATTTCTAATATATATAGGGATATTTTATAATATAAATTATTTTTTATATTAGATGGCGAATAAGATAAGAAAATTTTAGGTTAATATATAAGTTAGAGCGAAATTAGCTTAAGTAATTATTAAATTTCGATACTTAATAAGTAATATTAAGATAAACTCTCTTCTAATTTAATCTCGCTAAATAAATATAATTATTCTAATAAGTAATAATTAAAATAATAATTATAATATATTATTTTCTTGAATTATAATTTATATAAGATCGCTAAGTTAATCTCTTTTTTAATTACTTATAAAATAATTTTAAATTATCTCTCTTACTCTTTTCGTAGATCTTTAATCTATAAAGATTAATTCTCTATTACTTTATATTCGCTTTTCTTCTCTTAATTAAAGAATAATTAATAAATAAAATTTTAATAAAAAAGAATTAATTTCTTACTTAGAT